>CAUYSK010048502.1:0-58094 GCA_963575035.1 Avahi laniger | reverse complement strand
TTAATTTCTTTCTATTTTTTGGTAGAGATGGGGTCTCGCTCTTGCTCAGGCTGGTCTCGAACTCCTGAGCTCAGAACGATCCGCCCACCTCGGCCTCCCAGAGTGCTAGGATTACAGGCGTGAGCCACCGCGCCCGGCTTCAGCCCACCATTTTTAACAAGAAGTTGTCTGTAAGAATTTTGTTAAGTGGTCAGGCACATTTGACTGGCTCACTCTTCCCAGGGTGCTTCTCAATCTCTCAGACACAGACTCCTGATTGGCCCACCCTGCAGGCTTCTGGTATATACAAGACAGATTTGAATCCCACTGGTGGAAACAACTTAGGCTGATTCTGAGATTTTTTTCCCCTCTAATCCTGTCCTCCCCCTTACCCCTTACCTGCTGATACTGAACCTTACCATTTCTAAAATTCTACTCTCCATGGGGCATACATAGCTGGAGATTCATCTCTAGGTGCCATTCTTCAGACCTTAGAATACGTCCTGTTCATACGCTCGTATGCTCCAACTAATCTTCATGAAACCTATTCACTTTAATATATTTTTTATTCCCTAATTGTTCCTATATACCACAGAGAAACTATTAAGAGCTCAGATACATGGAGGACAGTTTCTGCAGGATTTTAAAAACAGGGTAATTGCCTCCCCATATGGTCAGCTCTAGCATCAATCAAATTCTCATATCCTTACCCATTTCCAGATAGCAAAAAGGAATCACTTATAACTCTAGTCCCCACTGTCCCCACCCCAGTACATCCAGTGTATCCAAGGAGTCTAGCATCTCATCATAGAATCCCCAGATTAGTCTGCTTACTGATGAAAACAGAGTTAAATTCCTATCATCCAGGCTCACAGTACAGAAGATTATATGTCCCCACTCTCTCTGCCCTCCAAGTCTCTCCCCTGGCAAATACGAGTACCTCTACTAAATCAATCATACTCCCACTTCTCTTATTCAAGGCAACTGGCAGGGTTTGAGTGTCGACATTGGAATATCTGGGTTCCCTGGAAAGTTAGTTTTCCTGTATTAATTACAAATTGGGAGGCTACTCTGGCTCCAGTAAAAGCAATGCCAGATTGAAATCCCCTCTCATTATTATGGTGGCTAAAATTTGCTGGAAGAGGCATAGGTCCAGGAAAGAACGTAAAAAAGGTGTTGGAAAGAATGAACGAGGTCTGTAGCCATTAGGCGGCTAGAACCTTTGGAAAAGTCACTATCTAAAAACAGGCAAAGATCCCGCCTTAGTCTTTTAGAACATACCACACCTTAAATAAAAAGCTCTCTGAGAAAACAGTTGTCACAATGTCCACATGCTTGACACCATGGGAGAAAAAGCCTCAAGTAGGTCATCTGCCAGACAGGTGAGTATAAAATAAGATAGCAGCATATTACAGCCCGGGATGCACTGATAAAGGAAGCAGCAGCTGACAGAGGAGTCAGCTATAACACACAGACTAGTTTGTCTCTGCTTTCTTATTTCTTGAGAACAGTAGCCTGTAAAGACAGTAACCCTGAGCTAGGTAAAAAGCTCATAATTTCAGTCCAATTTAGTGAGTCTATGTTCATAGTGATGAGTCAATAAGAAGGTACATTTGACTTGCAATGCCATTTTTTAAAATTTATTTTTTCAGAGACAGGGTCTCACTCTGTCACCCCCAGACTGGAGTGCAATGGTGTGATCATACCTCACTGCAGCCTCGAACTTCTGGGTTCAGGCAATCCTCCCACCTGTCTCCCGAGTAGCTGGGACTACAGGTGCATGCCACCACACCCAGCTAATTTTTCTCAAACTCCTGGCCTCAAGCAGTCATCCTGCCTTGGCCTTCCAAAGCTCTAGGATTATAGGCCACGATGCCAAGTAATAAAAATATCCCAGAATAAATGTTTTGGCATTAGAAATTACCTCGGAGGTCTCCTTATCCAACTTGCCACTCAATACAGAAATCTCTTTCATAACATTGCTAGGAAATGATCATCCCACCTTTTGCTTCCAGTGAATGAGAATTTAGAAACAACTCAATTATGCTCAATAGTTGTATCTTGATACTCTTCTGAGCCTAAGCTTTCTCTTCTGCAAAACTATGAACAATATTACTTTCTTTGCAGGGATTAGCATAGTCCCTAGGTCATAGAAGATGCCTTCCTCCAATTGAGTCCTATCTCTACCTATTGAAAATGCTTGCCTTCTGGCACCAGAAAGAACACTTTCTGCATGACAGCTCTGAAGACAATAATCATGTTACCACCGCCTTTTCCTGGATGCTCCACCAATTATATACATGTCTTTGTCTTACAAATGACATCTCCTATACACAAAGTCCTTAATATTTCTACATATGATGTATAATCAACTAAAACATCAATATCATCTTCACATGAATTTCTCTTAATCCAAGTTTTCCCCCACTATGCAAGTGTAGTAAATTTTTTAAAAAACAAAAGTCATGATATATATATTTTAACTCTGTTAAAACAATTTTGTTGGTTTTATTCTTTTAAGATAATTACAAATATTGAGTTTGTTGCTCATTGCTTAAGGGCCAGGTTAGGTAAACCTTTGGACATATTTTATTCTTAGAATAAATGGACAAAAATAAGACAAAATCTTTTGAGGTGGAACGTGTCTTCTGAATAGTAGAACCATAATTCTAGCTAGATGGCAATAACCACTGTCATAGCTAAAACATGTTGCTTGTTGACTCCTTAAACACACTGCAAAAATATTAACACTTAAAAGGTAAGTTTGCATCATCTGTAAAGCTCATTTATTTGGAATGCCATTTAGACAATGAATTTAACTATATATTAAGGTTCATTCAACCCTTTTCCTTCCCAAACCTCTCCTATTTGAACTAAATATTTTCCTTTCTAGAAGTAAATGTTCTCTCACATACTGCTGACTCACCCACCATAAAAGATTCTCATATGTAAAGCTTTGAGTGACTACCATATGCTAACCACTTTACATGAGTTACCTCATTTGACACTGTGAGGAAAGTACTATTCTTATTTTTGTCTTATGGTTTACAAAAATTACAAAACCAAGCTTAGTGGGGTTAATTAATTTGCCCAAGGACATACTACAGCCAGTAAGACAGAGCTGAAGGGTTAGTAGCAATGGAGGAAGTGAGGACCACAAAGCCTTGTGTTTAGAAGGCCCTAAGAAAGAAACATTGATTCAATTAGGCTGTGCCTGGGCTCCCCTATCTTCCAGGTTGGGACCCTGACACACAGACTTGTCAGACAAGCACACAGAGGGGTAGATTTCACTTTATTGTTACATCAGTCTCACAAATAAACCCAACATAGCCAGAAACACTGAATAGATAAAGTGCCAATGCAGAGAGGCCTGGCAACAGAAGGAGCAAGGAATCCAGTTCCTCTTCTCCATGTTCCCAGCCTGGAAAGTTATTTCTATTACACAAGAGCGAGGGCAGCAGACATACCAGGCAATCCTTTCTATGGACACTTTGAGCTAAGAAATAGAAAATTGTACCAGGCAGGGTCTGTGTATGCAGGGTAAGGAAATAGAAAAGTCAGAAAACATTCATTTCTCAAATGATTCAGGCATAGAAATACCAAATGATAAAATATTTTTCAAACTTCCTATATTTGAGATGGACATCTAATAAGGAAGATTTAGTACTTCTTGCTACTACCTAAGAGCTATGACTTGGGTAGACATCCTTTCTCCCACACCCTTAATCTGAGGTACCAGAATTTTCTAGGATCTAGGAAAAACTGATCTCATTTTCTTACCTTGCCAGCCCCCAAAAAGTAGACCCAATGGTCCCTCTTGAACATCAAGGAGATATAGTCTATCAGAGTAGTTAACTTGGCAGCACTTAAACAAGGTTAATGAAACTCAAGACTTCCCATAATTGTCTTTAAACTTTTTTAGGAGCCTCTATCAAGCCTGGGGTTTAAAACACAATTATTTGTTTAGAGAATTCAAATGATATGACTGCATTGAGATTATGATATCCTAAGCTCAGTTTACCCCAAATATTTATATTCCAAAACTGCAAAATCACTGATTTTCAGAGGCCAGAAGTATCACTAAAGGCTATCTGATTATCCTCTGGGTCATATAATCCTGAACTCAAAGAGCAGTTGTGTCTTTCTAGAACCTGAGAGTTCCTGGCCTCTCTTGGTCCACAGGGAATCCAAATAAGGATAAACCAGCATGCCTCACTGTGACCAAGAGTTAAGGCTCAGAGTGGAATTTTTAAGTAGGGAAATAATGGGTGAAATATTTCAATTCAGTCCTGGATAAGAAGCAGGCCAAAGTATTGCCATGATAGCTAGGGGAAGAGCATGGAGAGGCCTCAGTGGAAAGGTACAAGTCCCTCCTAGGTAAGAGAATGGGGTGATGTTGGAGTGGGTGCTGAAGGTTGGTAACCCTGGGATCACTCATGCTGAGCTTCAGAAGTAGCCTCTCAACCATGGCTGTGCTTAGTTTTCCATGTACCTTCCTTTGTAAAGACTGATAGGAAAGAGACCTAGGGAATGTCCCAGTGACAAGTAACTTCAGTAATGCAACCTAGTTGTTCAAATGGGGGTCACCAAGTTTCTAGTCTTCAGGGAGCTTCCATGAGGCCAAAATCATTCAGAGTTCCAAAGAGTTATTTGGTAAGGGCAGTTTGAACACCAGATACAAGATAGTTGGTGGTACTTGGCAAGGTTCAAAGTAGAATCCATTAAACATTCTGAAAACTACTGTTATGAACCAAGGGCAGACTTGAGAATATCTTAAAGGAATGCCCACAGCCAGCTATTTTTCTGACTTCTTCAAGCACTTCTATGACTGAACTGAAGGGGAAATTCCATTACAGATACTTGTGTGTCTAAGCTGACACCCCAACAAACACCTAACCTTTTAAGAGGGGTCAGTTATAAAAGGTTGTGCTTAACACTATCAGCTTGTTCCCTCCTCCTTTCCTGTGTACAGGACAGAGAAAAAGAGTTTCCCAACCCTCAATTCTCTGCCTGGAAGTTTCATTCCCTACTTCCATCTCAGAAAGATTTCCCCAGGTAGGCCTCCCCACCACTTGATTCAACCCAGTCTACTCCCTTCTATTCTGGCCATGCTCTGGGGTTTTTCATCTCCTTTCCATACCCTTGTTTGCACTTACTTGAGGCATTTGCAAACATATAACAGACTAGGCAGAAATACTGACTGAATCTTGGGGATAATCAATGTCTGACAATGATGTCCAGATTACTTACTAAAGCCTTCAATTCCATCTCAGAGAGGGATTAGTATTCCTCTTTCTGTGGTTCCTTTCCCTTCCTCTTCTCCAAGAAGTTCACAGTGAGAGACCATTTCATTTATCTTTGTACCCTCAATTTTTAGGCACCAAGATGAGGGCCTAAATGTGACAGTTTAGGGCCAGGGAACTTTTAGTGGGCTTGGCACACAGGAGGGAGGGCTACTCAGATCATCCTAGCATCCATCTCCAAAGCATATTCTTCCCCTACTCTGCCCTTTTTTTTTTTTTAAACACACTCTCTCCTCTTTGCCCTCCTATTAGGGCTTGAAGACAAATGAAGCAGCATGGGAGCCTTGGCTTAGACATCAGGTCGTAGCTCTAGGTCCCTTCTGCCACTGACTTAATATATGAGCTTAGACAATTCACTTGCCTCTCTAGACATTTAAATGAAAGAGTTGGACTAGATGATATCTCTGGGATTAGGATCTTCCAGATCACTTCATACCTGATTGAGAAATCAATGAATAAATGAGAAGAAATTCTAATTCCAAGACACAGTATCCTGCACCTCTTTGAAACAGCTGAAAGGAGATAAAGGTCAGCTTCCTATTTATTATACATTTACCTACAGGAAAAGAAGCAAGTGTATGGAGAAAAAGAACCTGGCAGCTCCTCTACTTGACTAATAGAAGCAAATTCCTGGAAGAAGCAAAGAAATAGGCCACAAGTGAGACCTGGCAGTGTCAAAAAGGGTCTATAAATTAAGAAATTAAAGGAGTAAAAAAACAATGTCTATAACCAGACAAGATCTCTAAGCACAGACTATAGTCTAGAGAGGTCTGAGTGGGAAGGAGCCCCTGGAGCTTCTATTAGAGGGAAGGACTTGGTCCACAGCAAGTTGCTACTGCATTTGGTTCAAATCCAGTTTTCTCACTCTGTCAACCTGGTATATGTGCACATGTGCAGACATGCTGTAGGCTGTAGTTATGCTTCTGAAGTGCTGAAATGAGAAAGAAATATCAGAAGAAATGATACCAAATTCAAAGAAGTTAAGCTGAAGGCAAGTAAAATTTTGGTTTAAAAGCTACTTGGTTTTCCCCACCACTCTGTGTGGTATCATTGCTGCTCATTCTGAAGTGTGGGTTACAGAGTTCTGTGGGATGGTGAACTCTGGGGGTGAGGAGGCATGGACTTGTGGTATGATTGAAAGCCAAAGGCAGGATTACAATCCCATATCCTGTCTGAGAAACCCCCAGCTCTTGACAAACAAATGGGACTTGACCTGACCCATGTGGACACTCACTTGTCTTCATTCAAAGAAAATGTCTCCACAAAAGGGATTTCTTCCTTGCCTGTCTTCCCCATGATCAGCTGGTGCTTATCCAAGTTTATGATGCACTGAAAATAGGAGAATCACTGGTCACTGTCAATGATCCCACTATGGGGTCTCCATGTAAGAGGATCCCTGCCTCGAAGAGGAAGTATCAAGGGGAACGTGGGGTCAATACTACCTTCAGGGATCGGAGAGTCTGGAGGCCAAGAGACAAGTTTTTCTCATTGTCCTCTAATAGAAACAAAAAAAAAAAGAACAAAATTAAGATTCAGCCATTTCCTTCCTTGCTCTAGAAGTCAGCCTGATCACCATTAGGTTCCATTCATCCATCCATCCAATAAGCATGTGTTGATCTGTTGAACATCTGGTATATTAAATAATTTTTCCAGATCATTAAAGTTATAAGATTATAGAGCCAAGATTCAAACCCAGGTCTTTTTTTTTTTTTTTTTTTTAGACAGACTCTTGCTCTGTTGCTCCAGCTAGAGTGCAGTGGCATCATCATAGCTCACTGCAACCTCAAACTCCGGGGCTCAAGCCATCCTCCTGCCTTAGCCTTCCAAATAGCTATGACTATAGGCAAGTACCACCACATCCTGCTAATTTTTCGGTTTTTAGTAGAGACGGGGTCTCGTTCTTGCTCGGGCTGGTCTTGAACTCCTAAACTGGAAGCAATCCTCCCATCTTGGCCTCACAGAGTGCTAGGATTACAGGCGTAAGCCACCATTTGCCTAGCCCAAACCCAGGTCTTTAATTCTAAAGGACAAAGGCCTTTAGACAAAAACCAGTAACTTTGTGCAGTCCAGAATAGAAACATATGAGGACAAATGTGAGAGGTGGTGAAAAATTATCAAGGGATTCATGGCAAAGGAGTAAGAGGATCTTTCCTTCTACCACCAACTAGTTCATGGAAAGCTCTCAGGGGACATTTTCACCTTCACACAAAAATGTTTGTTTCCTTGCTCCTTGAATTTTTTTATCTGAGCTCTGTACTTCTTTTTATGATTGATTCTCAGCATGTCTTGAATGTAGCTCAACACCCATCTGGTACTTTGGAGGGCAAAAATTGGGACAAGGCCTACTATAGTACAGAAAAATGGGAACCATTTTGAAAATTTAGTATTTACAGACATGAGACCTTATGAGGGTTTGGTCGGGGTAGGGAGAGGGTTTACATTAGGGTTCATAGGTCCAGGCGCCAATTCTACTTACCAACCACAGCTGCTGGGCAGTCCAGCTGGAGGGAACCCAGTGTGATCACAAGGTGCTCAATCTGGCCTACTACTTTGAGATGCCGGGGTAGAGAAAGCTTTTCTCCTTCATGCTTACGAGATCTGACATGCTCCTTGAGTCTGCACCAGAAAGAAAGGTATTAAAATTCCCTTAGAGGTTTCTGGTAGAATCTAGCAATGCCTACCTTCTGACCCACGATTTGAATTCTCCAGGGATTTCCTAGGATTAATTTACCTGAAAAGTACTAGCCACCTTTACTTGTTGTCTCAACACTTTGTCCTAAACATGCCAGGGGGATACAAAAACAATAAAGACTCATCTCCTGTTCTCAGAAAGCTTATGTCACTACCTGCATTGGTGAAAAGGGGAAGTTGACACATTGAGAGAATCCTATTCTGTATCCTAACATCCCCATCTCTGTGTGAGGCAGTTTAGTTAATATGTCCTTTTACCTATCTCTGAGTAACAGATAACAGAGAGGGAAGGTTAATCTTAATTTTAGAAGGTTCATGTCTAATGTTCTCTTTGTCCTTTCTATCTGAGTCTATCCTTATCAGTTTGTCTTAGGCTATAATGTTAGTGGGGGCAAGGACTTATTTGGTAAATGCATTGATATTGGTATCAGCAAGGAATATAATGGAAAAAGTCCTCATTAATTTAACTTGTCTGTGCAGGGGAGGAAGGAAAGAAACAGTACCAAGGTTTGACACAGTTATGTAAGCTGATTGGAATAGCTAGTACCCGAGCTATTATGGGTTGGTGGATAAATACTTAATTATGGACTTTCTGTGCCAATACTTCTGCTTTCCTCCAATTCCTCTCTCTTGATGTTATAGCCCATCCAAAAGAAAAATAATTGCAGTTTTACAGATGGTTATTAATTCCTCTGGAATCATAGCAGTCTGCTGCCTAATTATGCACCAGGACATTATTAGTCTTTCTGGAACCATCATGTTACACCGTACCTCATCTCTTCACCACATAAACACACTCAGGATTCCTCCCATAAGAGCACTTAAGCCCTGGACTTCCCCCACCATCCTAAATAGTAATGTACAACACCCATAGAGTCAACTTAAAAGTATCACAATGGTGGTGAGGGGTGAGGTAAGGGTAATAGATCATATGGCAGGGGTCACTGATTATACAAATGAAGTCCTATGCAAACCCTTCCTAAGAATATGGATGTCTTGAATATAGCTCAAAATGGACTATATCTATCTTAGTGGTTGTTTCATTACAGAGATTTGGGATGAGGAATGATTTATTATATTTAAGGCTAGAGATATAGAAAATAATATTGGGTTGATCTTACTGATTCTGAGCTAGACTTCAGGCCTGTCTGGTCCTTTATAGGAAATAGAAGGAAGAAGGAAAGAAATAAAAGTAGAGGTTGAGTAAAAAGGAGGTAAGATACAAAATGGCTTTCCTTGACTAAAGAGGGCAAACCCAATTCTAGCTGCTAGAGAACTGAAGATATTCACTATACTAGGTGTCTGCCTCACACCCAATCCCTAGCAAGGGAAGCAGTAGGATCCAATTTTGCAAGTTCTTTTAAGTTTCAAAATATTAAGGGAATACAAATGTTCTTCGTTACATGGATTGCTTTTGTAATGCTTGAGTCATGGCTGTAAGTGTGCCTATCATGCAAATAGTGTTCATTGTACTCAGTTTTACAAGTTTTTTATAGAGAGAAAAGGCACTAAGAAACTATTGACTAATCACCCTTATGCTGCAGGCCCAGCAGCAATTGTAACCCTATTCTCAGTTATGACTGATGTTTCTTAAGGACAGGCAGTGTGTCCTCCAGAAGGACCCTAAGTAAGCTAAGCCTAACCACATCCCTGCTTTTACTCTTCTGGGGTACATCAACAGGACAGCTCCTTCTAATTTGCTGTCTGGTGGAACAGGGCAGGACACATAATAAGCCATGGGTCTCATACTCTGTCATTCCAGAGCCCAGAGGTCTTTGCTCAAAACTTAACAGGTGAGAGTTAACAGAAAGCTGAAGGCTTCCCTGGCTCACTGATTGCTCCCACTGCCTGACAACCCACCATGCTTCCCCTCTACTAAGGACTCTGGTTTCAGCTGAGATCTGAGCTTTGCACAGTTTTCTCTGAGCCTCTGTGAAGACCCTCACCATCTCTAACCTCAAAATAGATGAAGCAAAGAGTGCATTCACATCTGACTTCCATCCAGCACAAGTAGCTACTTACCCTAATCTGTCCACACAGGCTGAAGAGATGAGATTATATTGACAGCCTGTGTCAACCAAGGCTTTCACATCCTTTCCAGCACACTGTGGGGAGGAAATATACTGTTCAACAGGAGCCAGAGAAGGAAAAGGGATGGGAGATGCAGAAAGTAAGCAGCAGATGCCATACGAAAGGCAGGGTTGCATCCTCCCAATTATGGGTTGGTAGTGTTCCATCTTTACCCACTAAGTCTGCCTTTGATTGATTGGTTCTTTTTCCTGATGAATCCAGGGCTGACAGAAAATCCCAAAGGACATTGGGTGTTTCATTCCATATACCAGGTAGCTCTTAATCTTGTTTTAAAAATTACACATCACTTTGTAAATTGGATGAAAGCTGTAGTCCTTCCTCCCATAAGGATGCACATGCATGCAAAATATTGCATCCATTTTCCGCCTTTAAAACTCATTTATAAATTCCATAATAAGACCCACATTCTATAAAGTTTGGAAGAGAGGGCCCCACTATTGGGATCATATAAGGCCTGAAATCCTACTTTCCAGAAAACCCAGGATAAGCTATTATAAGGACATTACCTGGCAAGAAACCAAAATCATGTCATCATCCTCAGACTTCTTTAGCCCCTCAGACTTAGCTTGATTAAGTTTGTTGGTCTTCGAGGCCCATGGGACACGACTGCTTCGGAGTTTAGATAGGTTGGTTTCCATGAGGCGCCTCTGCAGAATGTTATGAGGTTGCTTGAGGAACAGAAAACAGAGGCTTCTTAGTGAAAGGCCACATCCCCCTGTCCCATCGTTCCCCAGGTGCCACAGAAATAATGAAGGAGCCTCACATAACTGAGCTCTATCTTTGCTTCTTATTTATTCTTCCTTCAAGTGGGGACTTCACTGGTATTGTCAGAGCAGGTACTATAAACCAATTTGCAGTAGGCCACAGTGAATGAATGAAAGAGCAAGGCAGGACACTGAGAAATGTGGATGAGGTGAATGAATATTCTATGGCTCAAGAGAACAGAGGGACCCTTGTGATTTGGACTACCCTGGGCTTGCTGTCTTCCCCTCCCCTTACAAGGGCATTTAAAAGGAAAAGCGGTCTCAATCTAGAATAAGTTATCTTCTCTGTATCTTCCAGGTGACTGAAAATCAGTGCCTTAAAGAAAAGGCAGCTAATTCCCATAGGCTGAAGAAATTTAGCTAGCACTAGTAGTCAGAAGCTCTGGTAGTCAGAAGCTCTGCCTACTTCTGCATCAAGTCTCACTCCTTTATGGTCTTATCACTTAGACCCAGTCTGTGGATGCCTTGGTGGCCTGGCCCTCCCATGGGCTGAGTCACTCATGGGGTGGATAGGGTGGGAAAACAGGAATACACACCTGCTAGCAAACCTCTCAACATACACACTTTGGAACCTAGCAGAACCCACAGGAATCATCATCACTGACAACTTATGGGCCTCAAACCACTGGTTCCTCCTGCCCTGTCTTGTCACCCATCCCCCTTCTCTTCAATGGCCCCAAAAGTGGGGGTATAAAAAGGGCAGACATCAACCAAGAAGCAGGGGACTTAATTAGAGCTTGTATGTGGGCCAGGAAATCTAATGTTAGGAAGCAGAATGAGGAGTGTGAGTTCAAGTCTGCTCTTTCAGCATAACAGGGAGTTTCTAGGACAGATATATTCATGCTCTAATGTTCCTACTCAAAGTGGCCTCCAGAAAGTTTAAGATATATCTTGAAGAGAAGTCATTTGACTTGGTAACTTTCTATACACAAACATCTTATGCCCAGTTTACAATAACATTTAAAATCCCTCAAAGGATAGAGTTTAACCCCAAGTTTCTATCTAACATATACCAGATGGCAATCTGATTCTAGGGGGAGGGGCTTCACTCTTAGAGGCCCAGAGCCTAGAATCTTTCTGGGGAAGGGGTTAGCACTGGAGGTCTTCATTATCTGCCACCTTACAGATTGGAGGAATGGAGTCGCTGCCATGACTCACTGTAACCCTGGGGAAATGAAGAAGTAGATTCCCAAAATACACTGATACTTGGCAAAGCAGGTTCTAAATTAGTATCCTTGGGAAAAGGGGAGGGAGAAGCATTTATAAAGAAAATGAGAGCTTCTTAGCTTGATAGGGGGCTAGAGGAAGTGCTAACTCTGTCAGATTTTGTGATGCAACACTGGGAGAATGTTTTACTCCTCATAAGAAACAGAAATTCTTCTTTCTAATGGCTCTTACCAATTAACCTCGATTCCTAGCTCAAGCCATACTAAAGCACGGTGTTTGTTTCTGTTAAGTCCATGCTTGTCAGGACCAACTAAGATAAATTAGATTTACAGAACTTAAGATTGGAAGGGGCTTTGAAGGCCCTCTAATCAAGGCCCTTTTACCTAAAGGTTGGGGCTCTTCCTCTACATTGGTTTTGCCAAATACCACTTTATCTGGCTATTCTTTTTTTTTTTTTTTCTGAGACAGAGTCTCACTTTGTTGCCCTGGCTAGAGTGAGTGCGGTAGCGTCAGCCTAGCTCACAGCAACCTCAGACTCCAGGGCTCAAGCAATCCTACTGCCTCAGTCTCCCAAGTAGCTGGGACTACAGGCATGCGCCACCATGCCCAGCTAATTTTTTCTATATATTTTTAGCTGTCCAATTAATTTCTTTCTATTTTTGGTAGAGACGGGGTCTCGCTCTTGCTCAGGCTGGTCTCGAACTGCTGAGCTCAAACAATCCGCCTGCCTCGGCCTCCCAGAGTGCTAGGATTACAGGCGTGAGCCACCGCGCCCGGCTTTATCTGGCTATTCTTAATTGGCAGAGGAGTCTAATCATCAAAGGACAGATGAGACAAATGAGGAAAATTCTGAAATAATTCTCCTTGAAGTCATCACTCTTCTGTATTTGCTTCCCTTTCTACCAGATCCTTCCTCCATATGCTATAAAACATATTCAAAGTTTCTAGGTATTGGGGAGAAAACTCCCCCACAAAACCTCAGATCCTGCCTTCTCAACTCTACATTCTCCTCTAGTCATATCCTTGTCTGGAATGGTCTGTTTTTTTTTTTTAAAGCCTAAACCACTACGTCTATTTCCTGATATCCTACATTTTATTTATGGAAATTATTTCTGATCCCACAACACCAATAATGATCTCCTAATTTCCAAATCCAGTAGACATTTTTCAGCCTTGATTTTACTTGCCTTAGCTGGTATACTTGGTCCTGCTGACTATTCCTTTATTTGTTCTTACCTTTAGTAACCAAAAAAAGGTTTAAACACATGCTCAAAATATTCAAATATCACTGAAGTATATAAAATTAAAAAAGCAAAAGCCTCCCCAATGTCTGAACCCTTTCTTAGTACTACTCCCTCTAAATAATGGCCATTAAATTTAGAAGTATATCATTTCAAAAATATTAATACATTTATAAACATATATAAAAGTAGGATCATACTATAAAACTTATGAAATTTTCTATTTTCATTGAATATATGGAAGGCATTTTTCTATGTCAGTACGTATAACTCTCTTCACTCACTTTCATAACTAAAACATAGTCATAGGATAGTTCAGGAATAGAAAATTTACAGCCAACAAACCCATATGAACCTCAGAGATGATTTTCTTTGGTCATTTTATTATGCCTACATGTTTTAAGTGACAACATAGCTGCACATTGACCTCTGCTCCCAAAATTTCACTAAAATGACAGTAAAGGAATAAGAAAGGCCTAAATCCATCAGAACTGAAAGAACAGTAAAGGAAACTAGAAAAAAAAAGATAGATGTTGACAAAATTCTAGACTCCAAACAGCAGACAGAAAAGCAGTAATGACGTAGACTAGAGAAAGTTAAATGCTTCACACCATTTCATTTCACAGAATGCTGGAGTTTCAGAGACTGAGAGTTGCTCATTAAAATCCTTGTTCTCCTCTTCTTCCTGGGAAGAAATCTAGACTATGTTTTCTAGACCTCCTTGCAGTTAGGTATGGCCATTTGACTGAGTTCCAGAGAATGAAATATGAGAAGAGACACACACCACTTCCAGACTTGGCCCATAAAAATCTCCTGAGCACACTTCTCCATATTCGTTTCCCCTTCTGACTGGCTGAAGTGGAGATGACCCACTTAAAGGTCGCATGTTGAAGACAGAAGAGCCACTGTCACCCTTTGGACTCTAAATGGAAGAGGGCTGTATTGCTGACTTTTCCATAAGTACTGTTACTTAAGAAAAAAACTATTATGTTTGAGCTATTAATACATATATTAGTGTCTAGCTGTAAAAGTAGTTTTTCTACTCAAACTAAAACTCTGGAAAGGCTGAGGAGTTAGAGGTATCAGAACCTCTACAGCAGGAGAGTGTTATTAGGTTTGGAAATAGATTAGTTCAAAGCCTACACAAGACTCCCAAATTGACCCGGACAATTGGGAAGAATGCGAAACGTTTATTCTTTTTGTAAGAGTAAATCAAAAGACTTTGATTAGTTGATACTTTGGCTAGGCTTTCAGATTTCTAGAACAGCTAAAGATGTATGTGGGGTGCCATAATAAGCCAGAACTGAAGGACATAAGTTTAAAGATTGAAAGGGCCATCACTGTGAAATTCTGGAATAACATGGATGACAAAGATTCCAAAAATTTCCAAAGAGAAAAAGATGATCCAAATACAAAGGATTAGGAACCAGAATGATATAGGACTACTCAACAGTAACCAACAGAAGCTAAAAGACAATAGAGTAATACTGACAGTATTATTCTGACAGTACATAATTTCTAAACCTAGCCAAGCTATCAATCAAGACACAAGAAAGTTGTCCCCCGCGCATCCTCAAGAAGCTACCGAAAGATGTGCTCCACCAAAGTGAAGGAGAAAATAAAGAGAAAAGCATGGGATCCAAGAAATAAAGGATCCAATAGAGAAGCAAGGCAAAGGCAATTCTGAGAAGGTGTTGAAGAAAAAGTTCAGGATATAGGTTGTCTATCAGGCCTTAAGAGAAACTAGTCCAAAATGAAATGAGAGG
This sequence comes from Avahi laniger, assembly GCA_963575035.1. Lineage (NCBI taxonomy): Eukaryota > Metazoa > Chordata > Mammalia > Primates > Indriidae > Avahi > Avahi laniger. Next base: position 43,092 of record CAUYSK010048502.1, on the reverse strand, counting down.
ACAGGGGACTCTAGGAAGGATGTCCCCAAGAAAAAAGATGGAGTGCTAGACCATCTATAGCTTTAAGTAACTGGAAGGAGACTTAAATTTTATATAGAAAATTAAGTAAAGAAAAAAATGCCAAGGAAATTATTAATTTTGAGAAAAACAAATATTTGTATGAGAAAGGAAACATAATCATAGCACATTTGACTCAGCTGTGAATATGAACGTAGTCATAATAATGTAAGCAGTAAACAGTGATTTTATCCAAAACAGTTACTTAACAGAATATTAGTATACTAGGAGAGGGGATATGATGGCAAGGTATAAGAGAATTAAATCTTTATCCATTATAATAGAAAATCAATCAATAATGTAAAATCAATAAATCAAAAAATAGCAGTATCAACATTTACTCAGAAATATGGAGATTCCTAACACAGCAACAGTTTTAAATTTTAAAAAAGTTTTAAATTATAGGGATGGGCATGGTGTCTCACACCTGTAATACTAGCACTTGGGGAGGCGGGAGGATTGCTTGAGGTCAGCAGTTCAAGACCAGCCTGAGCAAGAGTGAGACCCTGTCTCTACCAAAAGTAGAAAAAAATTAGCCAGTGTGGTGGCAGGCACCTATAGTCCCAGCTCCTTGGGAGGCTGAGGCAGGAGGATTGCTTGAGCCCAGGAGTTTGAGGTTACAACGAGCTATGATGATGCCATTGGACTCTACCCAGGGTGATGGAGTGAGACTCTGTCTCAAAAAAAAAAAAGTTTTAAACTATACATATGTATTTTTTTATAAAAATAAAAGTTAAATAAAAAATATAGCCCCGGCCGGGCACGGTGGCTCACACCTGTAATCCTAGCTCTCTGGGAGGCCAAGGCGGGCGGATTGTTTGAGCTCAGGAGTTCGAAACCAGCCTAAGCAAGAGCGAGACCCCGTCTCTACTAAAAAAAATAGAAATTAATTGGGCAACTAAAAATATATAGGAAAAAAATTAGCCGGGCATGTTGGCGCATGCCTGTAGTCCCAGCTACTTGGGAGGCTGAGGCAGTAGGATCACTTGAGCCCAGGAATGTGAGGTTGCTGTGAGCTAGGCTGATGCCACGGCACTCACTCTAGCCAGGGCAACAGAGTGAGACTCTGTCTCAACAAAAAAGAAAAATATATAGCCCCATATAGCAGGAAAGAGTTCAGCCAAAAGAAAAGCCAACTTACAGTGACTTAAATGGAGGTTTGTTTTTCTCGCATAGCAAGAAGTCTGGAGAAAGGCAGCTGCTAACATTAGCTCAGCAGCACAACAACCTCAGAGCTATCGTCCTTGTAATTCTCAGGGACATTCCCTTAGAGTCATAAAATGGGTGCCCCAGCTCCTGGCATTACAAACATATTGAAGAAATGAGGAAGGGGCTATGCTAATGCCATCCGCCCTCTCTATCTTCCTGGGAAAACTTTTCCAGATTTCCCTCTGCAGTTTTTTGCCTGTAACTTCTTGGTCAGAACTCACATGGCTACTCTTAGCTGCAAGGGACAGCGGGAGAGAATATAGCTTTTCTAATCTCAATAGAGGAGTCAGGCAGATAGAAAAGGGCTGAAAATGGGTGATGATTTAGCCAACTAACAGTGTCTGCGAGATTATGCAAAAACTACATCATGTGCACACCACACACACATAAAAACAGTATAACTTAGGTAGCTTACCTTACAAGCAGCTTAGCACTTATTAAAATAGCAGCACATCCTCCACGTTTGAGTTTGTGTGATAAACATACCTCGATTTGACTAGTTAACTATTATACCAATGGACATTTAGAGTGTTTCCACATGTTTGCCATTAGAAACAATGCTGCAATAAACTCAATATTCCATTTTTCTTGAAACTCTCCTCCACTGGCTTCTAAAACCACCTTTCTGTTTATTCTGTATCTAGTTCCATTGTCTCTGTTCATTTCTTAAATGTTATGTTCTTCATTGCTCTATCTTTGCTTCTTTTCTCTCTCTACATATCCTCCCAGGGAAGTTTTATCTGCTTTCATTGCATAAATTACTACCTTAGGATAATACTCTATCTCATGCCCAGATCTCACTCTTGAGTTTTAGACCCATAGATCTAACTGCCTTTTTGAAATTCTTTATTTAGACATTCCACAGGTACTTCAAGCTTAACTTATGCCACTGATTTTTCCCATAAAACTTGCACATTCTCCCTTATCCCCTATTAGTGAGTGAAATTCTGCCTCCTTAAGAGCTCTCATTTTCCTCTTCATTTCTAATGTTACTGCTAAGTCCAACAAATCTCTTAAAACATTACTTTCATGGTTCCTTTACCCTACAGTGGTTATCTTGCCAGCTGTCTTCAACAAAAATCCTCAATGTAGCGTTCAAGATCTTCCACTAACTACTACTCATCTTCCTTCCCAATCTCTTTTGAATTATTTATTATTCCTCAAAGGCTTTCTATTAATGCTTTTGGCAAATTACCACTTGTCACATATTACCTTGGGTAAATCACTAATCTCTGAGCGTAACTTTTCTCTAAGCTTCACTTTCTTCATCAATAATAAAAGAGGTCTGAAATCCAAAGTCTTGTTCAGTTTTAACATTCTGGGTTACTTCCTTTCTACCAACTTTGGTCAATGGCACCACCATATACCCATCCTTGATTCTTTTCTTTTCCTAACCTCCCAAGTACTATTTATTTTTATTTTTATTTTTTGAGACAGGGGGGTTCTTGCTATATCACCAAGGCTGGTCTTAAACTCCTGGGCTCAAGCAATCCTCCTGCATTAGCCTCCCAAGTAGCTGGGATATAGGCATGAGCCACCATGCCCATCACAAGTACTACTGTTGCTTCCTTCAAAACATATTGGACCACCATCACTTCTTATCTTAAAGTAGGTACCCCACCTTTTTAGTTACTAACAGCCTCCTATCTTGTCTTCTGCCTCTTCTTTTGCCTTTCTCCAATCTATTCTCTGCATAGCAGCCGGAGTAAGTTTTCGAAAATACAAGTCAGATAATATATTCTTTTACTCAAACCCTTCCATGGCTTCCCTTTGTTTTTCAGAAAAAATTTGAATATTTTACCATGGTCTATAGGGCTCTGCACCATTTGGCCCTGGCTCTTTCCTCCAACTTCCATGTACATACCACTCTCCCCTTTATTCATTCAGATTCAGCTCCATCCATACTCACTTCCTTGCTAAAAAGCCTTTTCCCATTCCAATGCCTTTTCACCTGCTGTTCCCTCTGCTTGAAATGTTTTTCCCCTAATATTTGAAATAATTAGCTTACTCCTTCAGATTTCAACTCAAATGTCACTTACTCAGAGACACCTTCCCTGATCATACTACTTAAAGTAGGTACACCCCACCTCTTTAGTTACTAACACATCCCACTATTTCTTTCACAGTAATTATAAATGCAGAATTATTTTGCTTATTTACTTATTATTTCATTCTCCCCTACTAGGATGTTAATTGCACAAGGGCAGGGACTTTGACCATCTTGATCACAGTTATATCCCAGCTCTTGACACAGTACTGAAAAAACAAACCTCTAGTGCTTCTTTCTTCAAAAAGCCTTTCTTGATTAAAATCATCTAATTCTTTCAGATTCCCTTCATTCTAAACAGGTCAAATACTTTGTACTACTTGTATCCCCATTCCTTGACTGTTTTGTAAATATGCCTAAGTGTTTTTCATCTGCGTTTACTGAAATACTGGCTTTCTAAGGGCTATCTCAAAGTCCTTCAAGATACGGAATACTGATTAGCAAGATGGGTGCTGCAGGTACCCTGGCAGTCGTTTGGACATAATTTTCAAGTCATCTTCTTGACATGAATTCTGCTTTATGTTAAACCTCAACAAGACAGCTACTAACCTAAACAGTTCCTGGTTCTCTACTGTTCCTGAAATGTGGCTGCTAGCAGCATCTACACCTGAACCAGGCAAGTTCAAATTTGCTGCCTCCGTCACCATCAAGAGCTTCTGAAGGAAATGGACCCTGTGGGCAGTGCTGTATTCTGGGTAGAAATAGCTGAGGTTCCTCAATCTGGCACCCACGCTGCTTAAACATCTTTTCTAACCAGCTGTAGAGTATGAAGGACAGTGAGGTGAGAGGAATCAGACTACAGTGCAGGATGCCACGGAATTATGATTTGAGCCCAAACTTCTAAAACCACTTTCTCAATCCCTTTACCCATGCCACGTTGAACCCAGGCACAGAAAGAATCTAATGAATTTATGTGTGCTCCACAAAATAAACCAGATTGGCAAACAGGGGAATTGACAGAGGTCTGCCTCTTTGTAGCATTTACTCTCAGGTGAGAAATCCAAGATTTCTAGCTAGCAATAGAACCACAAGTAGAGCTACATAGAACAAGGGTCAGCAAATACGTCCCACATGCCAAATCCAGCCTGCTGTCTGTTTTGTAAATAAAGTTTTGTTGGACACAACCAACCCCAGTCATTTTTCATCCATGCCTGCTTTTGCACTACAAGAGCAAACTATAATAGCTGAGACAGAGACTATTTGGCCTGCAAAGCCAAAAATATCTACTGTCTAGTCCTTTATAGAAAAAGTTTGTCAATCCCTGACTTGGAGTAGTGTTTAAAAGTATATGTTTTGAAATCGGAGCTGAGTTCAAGTTAGTAAGTACCTCACAGTGCTTTTTTTGAAGATTAAATGAGAGAATCCATATAAAGCATTTAACATCATGTCAGATATAGAGTAAGCCCTCAAATGTTATAATAGTAAGTATATGCATGTGTATATGGCTGACTCTTAACACAGATTTGAATTACAATTATACCCAGGTTTTTTCAATGAAAGTTACACTGAGTATGCCTGCCTCTCCTGCCTCCCCTTCCGTCTCCTCTACCTCTTTTGCTTTTGCCACCCTGAGAGCAAGACCAATCCCTCCTCTTCTTCCTCTTCCTCCTCAATCTATGCAACATGAATACAAGGATGAAGACCTCTAAGATGATCCACTCCCACTTAATGAACAGTAAATATATTTTCTTTTCCTTATGATTTTCTTAATAATATTTTCTTTTCTTTAGCTTACTGTATCCTAAGACTACAGTGTACAATACATATAATATATAGGATATGTGTTAATCAACTGTTTATGTTACTGGTGAGGCTTCCAGTCAATAGTAGGCTATTAGTAATTAAGTTTTGGGGGAGTTAAAAGTAATATGTGAATTTCTGACTGCATGGGGGATCAGTGCCCCAGCGCTCACATTGTTCAAGGGTCAACTGTATATGTATTTTAAATTCTCACATATAGCCTAAAAGTGAAGCTGGACACTATTCTTCCCCTCAACCCCCGCAAAAGGCCTGAAATCATCCTACTCCATTTTAGTCCTCATACATAGCCTATAGATAAACATGGACTCCTGTCAAACCCAGTACACATGTCTCTATCTCTGACCTTGGAAATCTAAAAGGGCACTAATATCTATTCCTTTTCTTCTCTGCTTACTAACTGAATATACTACATGTGATCCATTCTACCCCAAGGGAACACAGACAGGTTGTCCTTGGGTTTGCAGTTGCTCAAAAACATACAGGAATCTATCTTAAGGCAGCCTGTCACATTCCCCCAGGCCTTCTATGTTTTGCTTCTTTGCCTTTGACCCGATATACACATTATTTCAGAGAAAAGAGTTATTTATGCCCATGGAGGCTGCATTTTTGTTAGAAAGGATTCACAATGGGCAAGGGAATTAAGACTAGATAACCTGTAAAATTTTTCTTACTCTGAGGTTCTACAAAGCATACTCTGGAGGCAGCCTTCTCTCCTACCATCTCACAGTCAGCTGGCTCACAGGGAATGCTGAAGTTGTAACTGAGTGTTGGTTTCCATCCTTACCATCAGAGCAGACCAGAATAATCACTTCTTCCACTGAACTCTTCTAGCACTTCTTGATTATAACATCTTGGCAACTAGCATAGGCTGCCTGGTGGTGGTGTTTATCTTCTTATAGAACTGTCAATTCAACACCTTCATTTAAATAACTAATAGAGATCCCAAACTTAACTTGTTCAAAAATCAGACTCTTGATTCTTATTCTCTATCCCCAACCTGCTCTCCGTGTAGTCTTACCCATTTCAGTAAGTGATAACTCTATTCTTCCAATTGCTAGGTCAAAAACTTTGAGGCCATCCTTGACTACTTTTTCTTTCAGACTCTTAATCCAATCAATCAACTAAATCTGTCAGCTCTGCCTTCAAAATCTATCCAGAACATGATCTTTTCTTGTCTCCTTCACAGCTATCACACTGTTCTAAGGCACCATCATCCCTCACCTGAATTACTGCATAACAGCCTCCTAATCAGTCTTTCTGCTTCAACTCTGGCCCTCCATAGTCTAAACCTGTAGTTCCCAACCCCCAGGCCGCAGACTGGTACTGGTCCATGGCCTGTTGGGAACCAGGCCACACAGCAGGAAGTGAGTGGTGGGTGAGCAAACAAAGCTTCATCTGTACTTACAGCTGCTACCCATCACTCACATCATTGCATAAGTTCTACGTCCTGTCAGATCAGCAGTGGCATCAGATTCTCACAGGAGCTCAAACCCTACTGTAAACTGCACATGCAAGGGATCCAGGTTGTGTACTCTTTATGAGAATCTAATGCCTGATGAAATGACGTGGAGCTGAGGCAGTGATGCTAGTGCTGGGGAGCAGCTGCAAATACAGATTATCACTGGCAGAAAGATTTGACTGTACCATAAATGTAATGCACTTAAATCATCCCGAAACCATCTCTCCCATCCCCAGGTCTGTGGAAAAATTGTCTTCCATGAAACTGGTCCCTGGGGCCAAAAAGGTTGGGACCACCGGTTTAAACCACGTAGTAGACTAAGTAATCTTTTCATAAAATAAATCATGTCATGTCACCCTTCTGCTCAAAATCTTCCACTGGTTTCCCATCTCAGATTAAAAGCCAAATGACTGCACAATGGCCTCCCACTATATCTCTGATATTATCGCCTATCGCCCTCCCGAGGCCCACCCCTTGCTCATTTTGCTCTAGCCACACTGGCCCTCTTACAGTTCTTCAATCATATCAAGCACATTGATGCCTCAGGACTTCGCACTTGCTGCTCCTTTTGCCTAGAACACTTGTCTCCAAGATACTTTGTGCCCTCATTTCTGACAGTATTTTGTCAAATGTAATCTTATCAGAGAGGTCTTCCCAGGCCACCCTGTATAAGAGAGCAAGGCTCTAGCCCACCCCATCCTGGCTACTGCCCTCCCTATTTCCTTTACCCTTATTTATCTTCCCCACAGCACTGATTGTTACCTAATATATAATATATTTGCTTGATTTTATTTTCTGCCCCCTCCTCTTATAAGAATACAAGTTCCATGAATGCAGGAACTCTGTTTTGGTTCACTATTATTATCTCCAATGTCTAAATTACTGCCTGACATGTAGTAGGTGCTAAATAAATACCTGCATAATATATTAACTAATCTGTCCTATCCTTCCCCCAACCTATAAAGAGAATGTTTTTTATCTTCATCTTTGTGGTCCTACTCCGAGACTGTGTCCTGAACACAAGCAGGTGTTCAAAAAATGTTTGCCATAACTAGGATGGAATTACAGATCTTCATATCTTCAGTTTGGGCCAGATCCTGGTGTTATACTGGTATTTCATGGTCCTCTTCTAAGTCTCCAAAGTTGTCTAGCCCAAGACTGTGGCATTATGGATATCTTGTGGCATTATGAATGGCTAATCTATAGGGTACCACCTAGGTCTGTTCTAATTGACAAATTCTAATCAGGTATTTTTTGGTAAATTTGCTTCATTGCGTTCTACCATCCTTCCCCTGGCCTTCACTCCTAATTCTAGTCAGTTCTGCAAAAGCATCTGGCTAAAAGTAGAATCAAACATAAGTAGAAAAGAAAAACTCTTTCTACTGCCAGACAAGTTAAGAATATGGCTTAATGCATATAGGTCAGTAATAGTATCACATAGAAAAGACAGCATATAATTACATAACATGACTATTTTTAAAAATTAAAAAATCCTTACCACAATGAGAAGAACTTTTATGAACCTGGTAGCTAAAACAGGAGAAATTACAATAGGCAAAACTCCAAGAATGGAGAGATATTTTTCTCTAGCTTTATCAAGTTTTTTAAAAAATAAATCATATATAATATTACCCACATCTCTGATTTTAATTCTTAATCTAATATAGAATAAATAATACAAGATGAAAGGATGAACAAGAAAAACAGACATAAGAAATATGATTAATTTCCACAGCAGACTTTGTAGTAGCCAACTCCACACACACAGGAATAGGGCAAAGGCACTTTCCTGTGGCCAAGAGAACATGACCACCTTTGATTGCCTATGGGTGCCCTCTGACAACCCAAAAGGGGCTGGCAAGGTGGTATCAAACAGTGAACATTACAGAAACAGCATGGTAAAGGTAGATAATTCAGATATCCCAGCAATATAATTCAAATATAGGTTACCAGTGTGAAGAAAAACCGCCCACAAGCTTCACACTGGCTTAAGCCCCAGAGTCAATTAAAATGAATTTGTCCTCTCCCCCGATCTCTCTCTGGTGCCATCCCCTCCCCTTTCTTGTCTCCCTTCTTTTGAGATTATATTATAAACTACTTCAAGTAAGAAAAATTCAGTTAATTTTAGCATCCTTCAAATTTCACTTGGAGTGAGAGAAAATAGAGTCAACACTAGTCTATCCTACCAGATGTATTTATAAAGTAAAGTGATAAGAACATACTTCTTTTCTAAGATATTTCTAAGATTGTACTGAGGCTGCAACATAAGTTCCAAGAGAGCTTAAGCATGCTGCCTCGCCCTAGCTCCATAGCTCTCCTAACCCTACCTCAGTCTGCCTTGGTTTCTATGACCTATTCTTGGTCTTCTGTGCAATCACTTGCACAAGTATGAAAACAGTGAAAGAGGTAAATCAACTCCATGACAATGGGGTAGAGAAAGTGTAAACCATGGTTCAGAGCTTCACAGTCAACTGCTGTGTGTCACACCCATGGCAATACACTGCTTCTTTCTCTTTGAAGCCTATGCTCTGTTGTCAGCTTTCCTGCCTCAACTGAGACAGACTGGAGTCAGAAAAGCAGATGGAATTCTTAAATAGCATGAAGTAGGATAAGGAATCCTAGGAAGAAGGATGCAGCAGTAGTTCTTCATGACTAGGAAGCTCCCTGACAACTGAGGACAACCAAATGTCAATATATTAAATCCAGCATGAAAAAAATTCACATTTTAACTTTTCTCCTAATACTTATTGATTCCTGAGGCTTCCGGGAACTAGGATTATTTTGGCCTAAAGGACAGAAGACTTGGACTTGATTTACTAAATGAATCTAGACTGTTTTAAAGTGAAAGAAGTGAAGAGAGAGTTATCTTTTTTGTAGGAATACATTTATTGAAATGTGTTTATCATTATTCTGGGCTAGCATGAAACAGATCGACTATCCAGTGGCTTGCGCAGAAAGAAAATCTTTTTAAAAACAGAACAAGATAAGTGGAGTAGACATCCCTTGCACATAAGTAACTAATGGCAGGGAGGGGAACTCTGATATTAGTATCTATGATTAGAGATGTTTAAAAAAAAAAAAAAAGGAGGTGAATGCAGAAGCTCTGCCCTCTGCCCTCCATTGCCCTCCTGGGGTCAGAAATGGCAATTTTGGTGAATCAAGACCAACAACTGCATTCAAAATTAAACATTCCAAAAGCTCAAAATAAAAAATACTAGAAAAATTATTCAGAGTACCTATTTCATTTGTAAAATACAAGTAATTCATATTTCATAAATTATTACCCAAACAAATAAAGTGTGAAATTTAAGAAAACAAAATACGAGAAAACTCCAGAAAAAAAACTACAACGCTAAACATAAATTTGGCCCCACACCACTCCAGAGACTGACAGATGACAGTCAGATATAGTTCTTTACCCTGGCGACCCTTAGCCATCCATTCCCATTCCATAGACAGGGCAGCATGGTCTTTGAACTCAGACCCCCAGTCCTGGGCTTCTCTTACTTAATGCCAAGAACAATTGTGTTAGAAAAAAGACAATCCAACCCCAGCTCCAACTACATACATTAGCTGGTCAGTAAGCTGGAGCAGCCTAGCTTCCTCCCTCTACCCCTTGGGGGTGGGGCTGGAAGACAAGAAGAGATGACAACGATGAAGAGATGTTTGAGGTTCAGGTAACCTTCATGTTCGACCCCTTCTCTTCGCTCCTCACTCAGGATGGAAGGTTAAAAGTAGGTAAGACCGAAACCAAACGGAGAAGTAGATCTTGCATAGTGGGACAATGGACTGAGCAATATTCATCTGGATATGGCGACTAAGAAACCCCCTTTTCACTTCTTTCTTTCCTTCTCACACACCCATTAGGAGTCACCTCCGTCTGGGTCACAGGACCGGCTACGCAGCCTGTGAGGCTGTGGGGACTGCCCTCGCTGCGAGCTCAAGCTCCATGAAACAAATTCGGTATTAAGAATAAAGTGACAGAAAGGAGACTTGAGGGCAAGACGGGGAAGGCAGGGTCTGTCCTTTCTACTGGACAGGAGACACACACGCAGGGAGGGCAGAGACGAAGGGAGCGCTAGCTAGAAAAGCTACAACAGGATCCCTAGAGAAACCCGAGCAGGGGGATGCCGAATGGAGAGGAAGCCCTGACAGACAACGGCGAGACAGTGGACAGTGACTCAGTGAAAGCAGCAAGGGTCGGGCCCCGGGAGACCTCACGGCGCGAAGGTGACGGGTCCCCGAGGGCCGGGGCAGGAGCGGCGGCGGGGGCTCACCGTGTCCTTGGACGAGCCCAGCTTCTTGAGGCCGTCCAGGGGCAGCAGGTCGGCGGAGTCCTTGTGGATGAACTGCACCGCCTGCTTCATCCGGCGCTGCTGTCGCAGCGACGCTGCCTCCCGCATGTCGGTCTCCTTGCGGCCGCCCTCGGTGAGGAGACCTGAGTAAAACATCGCTGAGGCGCCCGCGACCCAGCGGCCCGGGCGCTCGCCGAATCCCAACTCCCTCAGCCTCGAGCAGCCCCAGCAAGGGCTGCGCACCGCGCCTTTTATAGCCGAGCGTGACGTCACGGGGAGCAGCCGGTGCGCGCGCGGGGCCGGCACAGCGCCCCCACCCGGCGCGCCGCTGTCCAGCGTCCCGCGTCCACTGCCCACGCCAGGGAGGCACGGACGGCGCAGGCAGTACTGACCCGGAGGGCCAAGGGGCCACCACGGTCGCTTAACCCAACCGCCCCTCTCCTGTGTGGGTGTCCCGCATCTCCTGGACGGGGATGGGCTGTGAAGCCCAATGCCGGAGCAGCCTCTCACACCCCAGCCGTCGGCCGCCCCATCCCCCCAATTCCGACTCACCTGTCCAGGCTGTGGCGGACCCGGGGATCACTGACAGCTGGGCCATGCCTCGAGTCCCGCCGCCGGCGCCGCCGCTGCTCGGCTTCGCAGATTCGCACCTCCGCGGCCGCTCCCGCAGCCCGCGCCCACGGCCCGGGCACGGGAGGGCGGGCAGCGCACTCCGAAGTTAGGAGAGCTCAGGATTTCTCCAACTTCAGGTTGGTCCCCACCCACTGGGCCACGTGATTGGGGAGAGGGCAGCCGGTGCAGGCGGGCTGGAGACGGCCTTCTGGGGACCCTCCTCCAAGCACCGTCTGCACGGCTACCGGAGCCGGCACCCGCGCTTCCGAGCAGGGGAAGCAATCCGGTAGGGAGCCCGCAGGTAGGCCCGGGGTTGGGGAGTGGCGAGGGTCCCCGCCTCTGGGGGAACACACAGGACTGCGAGCCCTACACCTACTCTTTGGAACACCGACAGAAAAACACCCTTTTTCTCAGCAAATGCTAGGGCTTACCGTCGAGAGGGTCTTTCGCTCGTCTTTCCAGCATCCTTGTTGGAGCATTTGGAACCCGTTTTTCTTCGTGAATCATCATACTTTCAAGCCATTCTGATATGACCTTTAGGCACCTAGGTTCTGGTTTCGATGTTGTAACTTGGTACAAACTAGGTTTCTACCCTGGAAACCACCAAAACTACCTTCCCCACCCCATCTCACAAGAACAGGCATGAATCTGAAAGATCTGCACCCTGAGGAGAACCAACAACAAAAGTAGCAATAACGACACTTACTGAGCCTTTACTATGTGCCAGGTACTGGAATAAACACTTAAAATGCAGTATCTCGTTGAATCCCGGCAACAGCTTATGAGATGATATTATCATTATCCCCATTTTACAGGCAAATACCCGATACTTTCTAACCAGCCTCCTGAATATTCCCCTGGTTCCCTTCCAACCCATTGTTCTCTGCTGCCAGAGTAATCCTCTCAAACTACAAGTGTGATCATCTCACTTCCCTGCTGAGAGCACCTCAAAAGGCTTCCTATTGCTCTTAAGACACACTGTTCTTGCATGGTCTGCCCACCCTCCCTCTTTATTCTGTACTTCAGCCTCATGAGCCTTCTTCCTGTTCCTTGGAGCTGTTCTTGCCACCTGGCTTGCCTTTGAATCTCCCAATCCCTGTGTATGCAGTGCCCCTCCTACCCTCTTCAGGAAACCATATTCTTTCAGACCTCAGCTCTGTTATCATTTCTTTGGGAAAGCCTACTCTGACTTTCCAGAGAGGGTGAATTTTCCCTAATTGTATACTACATATCTCTCCTGGACATTTCACTTTGTATGTGTGGTGGGGGTGGGGGAGGGGAGGATACTGGTCATTTGATTAATATTTGTCTGCCCCACTGATTGGAAACTCGAAGAAGGTGACTGAGTCCATTTTTTGCTTACCATCAAATCCCTGATGCATAGAGGGCTCTCAATAAATAATACTAGCATAAAGTTAAGGTCATGCCCAAGGAAAGCAAGTGGTAGAGCTGGGATCTGCCCCCAGAACCTGTCCTGGACCTCTCAGACATGGATGGGCTGGGTTTGACCTCATGAACCTGCTTCTTTCCCTCTGTTCTGCCTTTAGCACTTGCCCCAGTTTCAGAGAGCACAGACTGCTTGTGGAAAACAAATCCAGAAGACTGCTTACCTGGCTTCAAGGAAGCTCCAGGGCTGGATTCTTCCCTGATTGCCCACACCCGTTTCCCCCCTACACACACACACACACACACACACACACACACAGGGCAGGGTATCTGGGGGCAGGTGGGATTGCTGCTCATCTTCCGGTCCCTTGGCACACTTCCAGCAGTGAACAACATTAGCTGCCCTGGCCCCTTCTGTCCCATCACTTGGATCCTTGCCTGGTCACTCCTCCAGGCACGGGGCACCCAGGAAACGGTGAAAGACAGCTTTGCCTTGTCTCTCTAGGACAGGTGCCTCTGAGTTTGGCAAAGCATCAGGACAGGTCCAACAGTGAGGGCCTCTGGGGCTTGGGCTGGGACAGCTATTTTCCTTAGGGAGGAAGCCAGGTAAGTAGAAGCTCTGGGGGAGGAGTTGGAATCCCCACTCCCCAGGCAACTAGACTCAGTCCTGCAGCCTTTTTTGCTGAGGATGTCTCCGTAGAAGAGAGGGGCTCCTTTCACAGCTAGATCCCCCCTGGGAACTCCAGGAAGCTGACTCTCTCAGTTTGAACTGGAATTTGGCCATATCAAATGTTGCTGAAAAAGAAATGGGGCCTGGCTGGAACTGGGAATCTTTTTGTGAATTCAGAGCTCTCTTTGCTGTAGTGGGATGTGTGTTCTGCAATTGGATCTGTGGACACAGTACCTGTTGGTCCCCTCACCTGTCAGAGACCTTCCTTGGCCAGACTGATACCATCACTGCCCTTAAGCATGGGTCAATGTGGTGAGGCCAGCTTCCCCACCCGGCACACACACTGCGAGTATCTGCAGACTACAGACTGGCTTACCTCTGGGTGGTTTATCAAGTTTTCCCAAATGACTTTTTAAAATTTCTTTTTCTTTTTGAAGCTCAATGAATTCACGAGCTCAAGTGACTTTGAACAAGTCACTTCCTAACTCGAGCCTCAGTTTTCATATCTGTAAAATGGATGTAGTGAGATTGCATATACAATTGTGCTTTGTAAACGCTTAAGAATTATACCAATAGAAAAGATTATTATTAATTCTCCATATAGCCAACCTCCCTGCTCCAGTGACCCATATTGGAGGAAGTATAATACAGTAGAAGTTGTTAAAAGTACAGATTTTGGAATCCAATAGCCTAGGTTTGAATCCCTTGCTCTGCTGCTTACTAGCTATGTGACTAGTAAGTTACTTCACCACTGTGAGCTTTCAGGTCCTCATCTAGAAAATGGTGCCAGGATCTCTATCTCTCAGGGCTGCTGTGAGAATTAAATGAAATAACACATAGTACATTGGCTTGTAGCATAGGCTCAGCCCAAGGTAGCTACTATCGTTACCTGGGACAGCCTCAGGAAAACCTGGAGGTCGCAGCACCCTCAGGTTTAGGCCTGGCCTCGGCTTCCTCCAGGCCTCCCTACAGAGCTTCAGGCATGGAACTCAGACCTGAGCATCTTACCCGCTTCCTGGAGTGGAGTTCTCCTGAGGCAGGGGCTGGCCAGCTCTTCTCCTCTCTTCAATGTCTTCAGATTCTGGATTTTCCATGTCATGTGGTTCCATTCTAAAGTTCTCTGCATCCTACCTTCGCTGTTGTGGAGGATCTGTACTCAAAAGTCATACTAGACAAGCCAGTGCTGCTGCAGCTAGGATTTCATTCATGTTATTCTTCTTATCAAGTGACAGAAACCCAACTGAAAATTTCTTATGTAAAAATGCAAATGGTTTCTTTTTTTGAGACAGAGTTTTGCTGTTTTGCCTGGGCTAGGGTACAGTGGCATCATCATAGCTCACTGCAACCTCAAACCCCTGGGCTCAAGCAATCCTCTTGCCTCAGCCTCCCATGTAACTGGGATTACAAGTGCACATCACCATACCCAGCTAATTTTTTAAAATCATTTTTTGTAGAGACAGGGTCTCACCATTGCTCAGGCTGGTCTCGAATTCCTGGCCTCAAGCGATCCTCCCGCCTTGGCCTCCAAAAGTGCTGAGACTACAGGCGTGAGCTACCATGCCTGGGAAAAATGCGAGTTTTTGTTGCCCTTAATTTAAAGCAGGGGCTTCAGACATGGCTGGATCCAAGGGCTGAGATGACATTATCGTTATGTTTCAGCTCTGTTTTCCTTTGAGCTGACGGCCCCTGTAAGCACACTCTTCCTGTTTGATGGTTGTATGCTTACAACCTGTTCTCCCAGCAACCCTCCTTTTGGTCTTCAGCTAACAGGGAGGCTTTGAGAGTGGGGTACAGGATGAGTGCCGAGGCTGGGAGGCCAGAAAAGTGGAGGAGAAGAGCAGAGGATAAAGGGGAGAATGCCAAGAAATTTTCATCCTCTTTCCCTTCCCATCCATGAATATTGCTCTTGGCCATACCCTGGAAGTTAGAATCGCCACCCCAACCCCTCTTCACTCACCACCCCCATCCTTACAGCCACAGAACCCCCTTCCTCCTCCAGCATCCTCACCACTACCTCGACTCCCTTCAGCAGGAAGTTTCTTCACACAGTTGTGCAGCTGCCAGAATGTCTGGCTCTAAGAATGCCCACAGCCTGGCATCTAGCGCTAAAGACTGTCTACTTTGGCAGGTGAAAGCAAAGATAAGAGATATTTCCATCCTCTTCCTTCAGAGTGATTCCCAACATCACCATGGCCTCAAAACACAGGGCTGATGGCAGCCCC
Organism: Avahi laniger; assembly: GCA_963575035.1. Classification (NCBI taxonomy): domain Eukaryota; kingdom Metazoa; phylum Chordata; class Mammalia; order Primates; family Indriidae; genus Avahi; species Avahi laniger. The sequence continues at coordinate 27,374 of CAUYSK010048502.1, read as the reverse complement.
GTGGGTGTTTTCCAACATTAGCTGGCTCTTTTGGATTCATTCCTGTCAGCAATGATTTGGTTTCATTTCCTGGGATGAGGACAGGCTTTGACCTCAAATCAGACAGAAAAAGAGGAGAAAGCAAATGCAGAAAGCAAATCTCAGTATCTGAAGCCTGAGCGTCCGGTGGAAGTCAGGGAGGGAGGAGTCTAGGCTTAGCTTTGAATCTGGCTCTGCCCCTTGCTTGCTGTTGCACCTTGGTCACCTTACTGAAGCTCTCTGAACCTCAGTTTACCCATCTTTCAGGGCTTCATGTGGTTTAAATAACATATAAAGCACAGAGCCTGACACAAAGTGAGCCCTCAGTAAATATGAGAGCCATTCTCTTTCCTTCTCTCCAACACAGGTAGAGAACCCACAGAAAGAGTGGCCCTCCTGAGGCTAGCGGAGAACTCGTCAGTATGCAAATGAGACCCGTGAAGATGGCAAGCCTCTCAGAACACACCAAAGCCTGGGCGTGGCCTACCGCTCCCTATGTCTTTATATCAGCACCAGCCCGAGGAGAGACAGCCTGCCCGGGGCTCACGCTGGTAACCACTGCCTAACCTCAGGAGCACCAAGGACTTCACCTCACTCCACCAGAGTAACTACTCATGCTGCTTAGGTATGACAGTGAGAGGTAAGTGGCCCTTGCTGGGCAAGCCACAGGGCCTGGGGGCAAATCGCAGCAGAGAAGTGAAGCGTTCCGTGGAAATGTTGACTCCCAGGCATGCAAACATATCCACACACTCACATTCACACTTACAGCACTCACTCTGACCTATTTTCACACGGCTCTACACTGCCCAGAGAGAGATGCATGATTATTTTAAAAGTTTTTATTTGGAAAATTTTTCAAATTTACAAAAAGTTGCAAATATAAAAATAGTACAAAGAACATCTATATATCCTTTACCCAGATTACTTGTTATTAACATTTTACTCCATTTGCTGTATCATCTGCTTTCCCACAACACACATACACACCCACGGAGACACACATTTCTTTCTTCTGAACCATCTGAGGATAAGTTATATATATTATGATCCTTTACCACTAATTCTTACTTGTATATATTTCCTAAAAATAGAAATTTTCTCTTATATAACCATAGTGCACATATAAACTTGATAAATTTACATTGATAACAATACTTTTACCTCAACTACTATTCATGTTCCAATTATGTCAGTTGATCCAATAATGTCCTTTATAACTGTGGTCCCCAACCCCCAGGCCATGGATTGGTACCAGTCTGTGGCCTGTTGGGAACTGGGCTACACAGCAGAAAGCGAGCAGTGGGTGAGCCAGTGAAGCTTCGTCTGTATTTACAGCCCCTCCCCATCGCTTACCATCTCCCCCTGCCCCTGGTCCATGGAAAAATTGTCTTCCATAAAACTGGTCCCTGGTGCCAAAAACATTGGAGACTGCTGCTTTACAACATATTCCTCCAGTACAGGATCCAGGCTAGGGGCAGGTATTTGGTTGTATTTGGTTGTCAGGTCTCTTTAGCCTCCTTTAGTCTGGAACATTTTCACAGCTTTCTTTGTCCTTTATGACACTGACATTTTTGAAGAATACACTCTCCCCTCCCCACTTTAATAAGTCTTTTATTACAATATAATTCACGTACCATACAATTCATCCACTTAGAATGTACAAGTCAATGATTTTTAATATATTCACAGGGCTGTACAACCATCACCACAATCAGTTTTAGAATATTTTCGTCATCTCCAAAGAAACTCCATATCCATTAGCAGTCACTCCCCATTTCCTTCCAAATTCTCTAGCCTTAGACAACCTGTAATCTACTTTCCATCCCTGGTTTCTTTCACTTAGCATAATATTTTCAAAGTTCATCCATATTGTAGCATGCATAAGTACTTCATTATGGCCAAATAATATTCCATTATCTGGATAGACCACATTTTGTTTAGCCATTCATCAGTTCAAACACATGTGAGTTGTTTCCACCTTTTAGCTATTATGACCAATGTTACTATGAAATTTTATGCACATGTGTTTTCATTTCTCTTGGAGTAGAATTGCTGGGCAACATGGTAGCTCTATATTCAACCCTTTGAGGAATTAACAGAACTGCTCTCCAAGGCAGCTGCTACCATTCTACATCTCTACCAGCAGTTTATAAGGTTCCAGTTTCTCTGCATCCTCACCAACATTTGTTGTTATCTGTGTTTTGGATAATAGCCATCCTAGTGGGGGTGAAAGGGTATCTCACTGTGGTTTTGATTTGCATTTCCTTGATGGCTAATGATGTTGAGCATCTTTTCAGGTGCTTATTGCCCATTTGTTTATCTTCTTTGGAGAAATACCCATTCAAATCCTTTGCCCATTTTTAAATTGAGTTATTTGTCTTTTTATTATTGAATTGTAAGAGTTCTTTATATATTCCAGCTACAAATCCCTTGTCAGATAGACGATTTGCAAAAATTCTACCCCATTCTGTGTGTTGCCTTTTCACTTTCTTGATGGTATCCTTTGAAGCACAAAAGCTTTATATTTCATTGATGTGCAAGATATTTGTTTTTCAACTCCCCTCGTCCTTTTTAAATAGGGCATTCCTCAGTTTATGTTTGTTTGACTTTTCTTTGTATTTAGATTGAGCTTATGGATTCTTGGCCTGAGTACCATATAGGTGATGTTATGTTCTTCTCAGGGTAGCTCTTCTGGAGGCACGTGATATCCATCTGTCCTTTTTGGAGATGCTAATTTTGATCATCTGGTCAAGATATTGCCTGATTTCTCCACTGAATTATTACTGGCTTTTTTTCTCTCCCATGCATGATTTTTAAAAAGATGAAATTCTCTCTTCTCAGGCTGTCTATACTCCATCAGCACATTTCACTGTGAGTTCTGTTTCTCCCAGGTACATGCTTCACAGTAGTCAGACCCACCTTGGCAAGGCCTATGTCCTCACGTCTCAGAAAGGGGCTTTGTCCTATTAACCACAGGGCATCATGCAAACTACTCACATTCTGCTCCAGTGAGTGTCTTCATTGACTTTACTTGCCTACAGCCCTAAGCACTGTCTTCCTGGAGTCAAGTTGGACTTTGCCATGCCAGAAGCATCGGACTTGAAATAGGTAGTTCTGGAGAATGTGTGATTCTGGGCTCAGCAAGCAGATGTACCAGGGGCTAAGGAAAGATGAAGGATTGACAGGCCAATCTATGTGTGTGCTTGTGTGTGTGTGTGTGCCGTTCCTGACCTGAGAGAGCTGTCTTAGGAGACTGGAAGAGTTCATGTCACCTTCCTGGCTCAGGAGGATAGGAGTTTTCAGAAGGTCTTATGTGAGAAACCAAATCAGGCATGTGGCCTTTCATTCCTGCTTCAAGCTCTAACTCTTCTGCCACCAGAACACATCCCACTAAAAAACCTGTAACTAAAGAACTTTCTGTTTCAGTGAAATGGGAGAAACCAGAAGAGCATGAACCCCTTTAAAGAATGTATCTTGGGGCCAGGCGGGGTGGCTTACACCTGTAATCCTTGCACTCTGGGAGGCTGAGGCAGGAGGATTGCTTCAGGCCAGGAGTTCAAGACCAGCCTGAGCAAGATCAAGACCCTGTCTCTACAAAAAAATAGAAAAATTAGCCGGGCGTGGTGGTGTGTGCCTGTAGTCCCAGCTACTCAGGAGGCTGAGGGAGGAGAATCGCTTGAGTCCAAGAGTTTGAGGTTGCAGTTAGCTATGATGACACCGCTGCACTCTAGCCTGGGTGACTGAGGGAAACTCTGTCTCAAAAAAAAAAAAATAATGTATCTTGCGTTTAGCTTCTCAAGTGTCAAAAAGTGGAAGGTGATAATGATGATAATAATAATTAACATTTCTTGAGCCCTTACTACAGGCCAAGCAGTGTTTTAAGAGTGTTCCATGTAGGCTGGTCCGAAGGTAGTGAGTTATCTCACTTGATTGTTCAGTCAGTTACAGATTGAACTCCTTGTTCTACCACTTTCCCCCCTCCTCACTACTGCACTTGACTAGTCTGAAAAAAAGAATTAAAATTAAAAAATTAAAAAGAGGAAAAAAAGAGTGTTCCATGTATAAACTCATTTAATTCTCACTGCAGCTCTATCTGGTAGATACTATCATTATCTATATTTACCATATGGGGAAACTGAGGCACAGAGCAGTTAAGTAACTTCTACATGATCACATAGCTAATAGGCAGCTAAAGTGGCAGAACTGGGATATAGATCCAGGTACTGCAGAGGACATAAGGGGAGTCTTGGAGAATATGAGCATGATGGAACATAAATCTTAGAGAAGGTACCTGTCGCTGTAATAAATGGAGAGAATGCATTGTCAGAAAAATGCATTAGTAATACTGGGGCTGGGGGGAGTGATGCTGCTTGAGTCACTCCAGTTCTTCATGGGGAGCTCTGAGTCGGGTGAAGGTTTACCAAGCCTCTTATACTTGTACCTGCATTACTCAAAATTCCAGTTCAGGCACCTGATGTGGCTGCTAAAAGCAGCTGCCTTCCTCAAGCCAAGTCTCCTGGAACTAATATCAAGGTTCCAGTGTGCTGCACTGTCCAGTTTTATGCCATGACCAGGCATCATATACATGCAGCTGCAATGGCACTGTGCACTGATGACCAATTTGTGGTCACACATGGTGGGATGCCCACAAGGCTGCAGAGGGCTGAGTGCAGCCGCCTGACCAGGGGTCACCACAGCTCACGCTCTTTACCTCCAAGGTCTTCTGCTGCGCATGGTGTGCCACACGTTACCGGGCTCTGTCCTCCCTGGGGCATCAGTTCCAGTTTCTGCTCAGCAGCTATTGATTTTTTTCCGCTTCAACACATGTAATAAGGCAAAGCTGGTACCAAAACTCAAATTTGAGGTAGGTCTGTATCTCCCTGTTTTACATTTTATAGGAAAAAACAGAAAACTCCAAACTATGAATCAAAGCAATCTTTCAGTCCTAGGATAGAATGTAGGATCAGAGAACAATCCAAGTCAGGGGGCGTGGTAGCTCCTGAAACTACAAGTGGTGAAACGTTATACAAGATTACAATTTGGGGGGGGTTCCCCTCATTCTTTCAACTCCTTTTTCTTCCTAACTTGGCAATATATATCCATCCTATCCTGGTGCCTGGACTATAAAAATGAATGAGTGAGTGAATATGCTGTGTGTGTGTGTGTGTGTGTGTGAGAGAGAGAGAGATAGAGAGATTCAGAGCAATATTGATAGTTTGAAATGACCTAAATTAATGGCTTCCCACTTGGTCATTAGTTTTTCTCTGCCAGGGAGAGAAAGGGTGAAGACCTAAACAGGGTAAAGATATACTCCGAGGGCTGTATCAAACAGTATGCAATCAGTCCGTTGTTAAACCACAGCCCTGGTCTCCAATGCCCCGTGGGTAACATTTTGTCTTGAATTATGGGCATTTAAGTGACAAGGCAGTGGCAGTGGAACGGGAGACTGAAACACAGGTCGACTCCACTTTGCAACCACTAGGTGGCACCTGTTCTAGGAGTTGCAAAATGACTCGTTCACAGCTTGGCACATTGGTCAGCCTGGCATGACATGAAATGCCAAGTTCTTGCTGGGCGGGTAAAGGAGCGTGCCAGGGCCAGTGTTGCCAGCTGTGTTTGAGGAGCCAGAACCCTGGGAGGGGCCTGGAGTGATGACACTGGTGATGAGCCCATACTACCTAAGATAGCAGTCCCTCCCACCACCTCCTGAATCTCTGTCCTTTAGCCCTTCTTTATTTTCTTTACAATACTTGTTACTACTTGACTTTACATGTTCATTTGTGTATAGTCTGTCTGCCCCCATTGGAATCAAAATTCCACAAGGGCAGGGACTTTATTGTGCTCACTGCAGTATCCCTCGCTCCTACAATGTCTAGCACTTAGTAGGCCCTCGATAAATATATGTTGCATAAATGAATTAGCAAATACATAATAAAGAATTATTAGTAACTAAGATCTGTAGTCACATTCCCTTTATGAGATGCTCCGAAAACCAAGCAATACCAAATTACTATCATTGTTTTCAGCAGGTGGGTTTAATTTGTATCCCTTTTATTCAACTAAAGCAACCTGCCAGTGAATTAGAGTAGTTTCATCTTGTTAATGTATTTTGATCCTACTGTGTTCTCTGGAAAGTGATCCCTGCTGAGTAGTTATGTCTTTGTGGCTGTGTCACTGACATGGATCATAGGAGCAGCCTTGCTGGGTTAATGGGCCCCTGAGGATGGTCCCCTGCAGGCTGATCAAGAGTGCCCAAAAGGAGATGGAGGCAGGGCACCACAAACATTAGGACGCCCCTGAGCTGGGCTCACAAGCCCCTGGAGTAGAAGATGATCACAGAAAAGAAGCTTCACCAAGGCCTCTAAATTCCTGTGGACGGGCCCCTCCTATCCACTCCCAGAACCTGGAATCTGAGGCAGCTGATGGCTTGCCTAGCAGGTGGGCTGTATGTAGCAAAGCTCCCTCAACTTGATGAGGAACCACTTTGCTCCAGCCGCAGCTAGTCCATCTGCCTCCCAAATGCTGGCTAGAAGTAGTGTAGACTTCGGTAAGGCTCTCAGGACCCATCCTGCTATGTGAGAAGCAGCAGAGATGCTGACAGTCTTAATAAGAAGCATCTCTTCTGGGTTGACACGATTGCAGCTGGGCCTGGCATGGGACCCCTGGGTCTCCCAGCACACAAGCCCACTAGCTGCAGCAGGCAACAGCCCTGGTGCATCTTCCTGAAAGATCTACTCAAGGGCAAACGAGTCCTTGCTTTGTGCTGTGCAGCCACTGCCTTTCCCAAGTTACCACGTGACATTTAAAATCACCTGCAAACTTAAATCCAGTGAGTGCCTACAGACAACACACTTAACAGCTCAGAGAATGATTCAGAGGAAGCAATTTTCCCAAGGGAAGATAATCATCTGTTAGTGTGAAAAGGCAAACACTCTTTCATTAGCATTGGAAACTAAAGGGAAATGTTGCTAAATCCACACATGTAGCACTTTAGTAAATGGCTAAAAAACAGTATCTACAGCTAGAAGGAAGGACATGTACAGATTTCACTCCCACTCAGAGATCACCCACAGAACTAGCTCTCTGGGAGGGGAGGTGGTGGAAGCTCAGCTCTGACCTTGTCCTGTTTACTTAGTGAGCAGCTCCTCAAAGTCCTGGTTCCTGTGCTCACAGAGGAAATCCAAGAATTAAGAGCTCCCTGGTCTTCTTTTATCTGTATACTTTTCCCAGGTGACCTTAACCTGGAATAAGTCTCATGTCTTTATTCTGCGGCATTAAAATTTATATTCCAGCCCTGACCTCTCCTGGGGCTTCATATAACCAATTGCCTATTTGAACTCTCTGCTTGGACATCTAATAGGCATCTTGAACCTAGAATGGCCAAGACAGAACTCTCAATCTTCTTCCCTTTTCCAGTGTCATATTGCTGCATAAAAAATCACTTCAACCCCTAGTAACTTAAAACAACAATAATCATTAACTTTGCTCACAACTTTGTAATTTTTGTATGGCCCAATAGGGACTGCTCCATGAAGCATCAGCTGGGCAGCTGGAGAATCTGTTTCCAAGATGGCTCGCTCATAGCTGGCAAGTTTTGCTGGCTGTTGCCTGGGAGCTCAGCCCGGCCTGTGGGCGGAGGGACTGTGGTTCCTCTCCATATGGCCTCCCCACAGGCTGCTGTGACTTCCTCAAGGCATGGTGACTGCGCCAAGCATGATATCCTAAGGAGAAGAAGTGGAAATTGCTGGTGTCTTAAGGCCGGGGCCCGGAAGCTGGGAAAGAATTACTGCTGCCATATAATACTGCAAGCAGGCACAGAGACCAGCTTCAAGGGCAGGGGACAAAGACCCCAACTTTCCATGGAAGGAACATCAAAGAATTTGCAAACATGTTTTAAAACTGCCACAGGCCAGGCACGGTGGCTCACATTTGTAATCCTAGCACTCTGAGAGGCTGAAGTGGGAGGATCACTTGAGGCCAGGAATTTCAGACCAGCCTGAGCAAGAGTGAGACCCCATTCCTACAAAAAATAGAAAAATTAGCCAGGTGTGGTGGTACACACCTGTCGTCCCAGCTACTTGGGAGGCTAAGGCAGGAGGATGGCTGGAGCCCGGGAGTTTGAGGTTGCAGTGAGCTACGATGACGCCACTGCACTCTAGCTTGGGAGACACAGCAAGACCCTATCTCAAAAAACAAAACAAAACAGAAACAATAAAAACGCCACACATCCCAAACCTCCTCTAGTCTTCTCCATCTACTGGTTGCCCAGGCAACTAGGAGTCATCTTTGACTGCCGTCTTTCCCTGACTCCTTTCACCCAAGCCCTATCATCAAATTCTATTGACTCTCCCCTGAAACATGTCCAGAATCCTTCTATGTCTCTTATCTCCACCACTGCCACCCTAATCTGGACAACAGCCTCATCTTCCACCTGGATGACTGCTTTTGTTCTGTTGCAACAGCCTGTTAACTGCTCTGCCTCTACTCTTGCTTCCTAAAATCCATTCATAAAGTAGCCAGAACTGTTAAAAATATAAATCAGATCATCTCATTCCTCTGCTTAAATCCATTTGAAAGTGTCACAGCATATTCAGAACTAAACCCAAACCCTTCAATCTGATTTCAAAACCCAATGTGATCTGGCCCCCATCTGTTTCTCTGGGCTCATCTGGTGCCACTTGCCTTCTCGGTAGACTGCAGTGCACACACGTGCTTGCTGCTGCCTGACAGCCTTTGCACTTGGTTTTCCTCTATCTGGAAAGCTGTTCCCCTGATTTTCCCAAGGCTGGTTCCTTCTTGCCATTTAGTTTTCAGTTGAAATATCATTACCCAATAGAGGCCATCTGTAATCCCCAAACCTAAAGTAGCTACACAATCCTCTGTTACATTAACATATTTTAATTTTTAGCATAGTACTTACCACTAGCTGATACTTTTCATGTTAATTTATTTGTTCATTGTCTTCTTCCCTCTAAAATGCAAGCTCCATGAGGGCAGGGACCTTGTCTGTCTTATCACCGTGTATGCCTAGGGCCTAAAACATTGCACAGAGCAGATGTTTGCTAAATATTTATTGATTTAGCAGGTAGCAACAGCAGCTCCAAAGAGCCAGCCACCAACAGTTGACAGGAGTAGAGAGGAAGGTCTCAGAGGCTCGTGCTTGTACCAGCAGCACAGCTCTGGTGCAGGGGGCTGCTTCACAGTGACCAGGTTTATGCAGCCTCCTTCCAACCCCCAGAGCATTTCCATCCGTAGCCTTCTTGTGAAATCAGCAAGACAGAATTGCACTGTCACGAGCGCAAGGTTACTAACGCGCTTGGACAGAATGGTGCAGCTCAGCTCACCTCCACATCAGTCCGGTCACTGACTTGGGTTATGTTACATTTGAATTTTCATCTTACAGTTAGACTCAGAAATATAGGTCAAGTTCCAGTGTAACAAATTCCAAGTATTTGTTTTAATAATATTTTTATAAATGAAGATGTTCAAACTTTTGAAGAGAAATATGGAAATGGGTATTTAGGACCCATCCAAATAAAGAAGAAAAGTTTAGTTAAGGCTTTAAAAAAATTTGTGTTATTAATAGGTTTAAAAAAAACACTGAGGTGAAAAGCATGCTCAATGATAATGAAATAGCTTTTTTTTTTCTTCAAAAATACTTGTTAAACATTTTTTAGTACTTTGGTATAAAGAACTGACTGTATACTGAATTGTTATTGAAATAACAAAATACTATGGTTTTGTGTTCATTCATTAGGGAAATGGCAGCTCGTTTGATAGGATTCTTTTTTATTCACTGTAGTGAGATTTTTGTTTGGGGATTTAAATGTTTAAAAGTTCAATAATATTGAAAATTCAACTTTGAGAAAATGATTGTGGGGCCCCGCTGTGCTGACCCAAAGTGAGATGATTGTGTGGCACTTAGAGGCTGGGATTTGTGTAGCTGCTTCAGACGGTGGTGTTAGCATTAGACACCACCCCTAGCGGAAGGCAAACATGGCAAGGTGGGCCTCACCACAGCCCACCTGGACCTCAGACCCTCTGTGGTGGGAAGCCCACTGGTGGAAGTACAACCCTTGGCAATACTGACCTAGGGTTAGTGAAACCTCCTTTCATGACAATAGTTGATTCTCATCTACCGAGGAAATCTGATTTGCCCTGAATTCTCCAGGCCCTAAGGCAATGCCCAGCAGGGTGTCCAAGGGCACAGCGGAAGGTGCTAAAAAGGCACTATGCATTTGCTGCAGGGTGGAAGCTGGCAATAAACGTACATGATTATGTCTCCAGAAGTGCTTAGTTTTTATCTTTTTATTTCTAATTCTTTCTGCTTTAAGTATTTTTTAATGATCACTGCTTAGAACTCAAGCCCCTGGGATCAAACTTATATCACACAGGCTGGTGAAGGCTGTGGAGCAATGGAGTCCTCCCAGGTCTCAGGGTGGGTGGAGGCCACCTGCAGGGCTCCCCTGCAACCCCTTGCCTGTTCTGCCTGGTCAGAGCTGCCCGTGCATGCAGAGGGCTCCCTTAGGGAGGGCCAGAATGGAGGAAGCTGAAGTTTCAGACCAAGCAGCCCCTTCTGTGGCCTCCTTTGCACCACAGAGTCCTCGAGGAGGAGCGAGATGCAAGAAGGGCAGGTGAGTCACCTCGACTGACTAAAGTCCAGCTAAGCCAGCCTTTGCTATATCTAAGACATCAGCCACAGCAATGAAAAGTGGGTGCCACTCAAAGCCATTCTCAATCTACATCCACAATGCTGGGAAAGAAAAACCAAGTTCAATTAACCAAAATATCTGTATTATCTATAAAAATTGAACTCCAATGAGTCACTGATATGGAGGCAGTGATATCTGACTGTGTGCCGACATGCAGAAGGCAGACAGCTCCGTCCCACCACGCCCGCAGCAGAACATTGACACCGAGCGGCATGTGAGCAGAGTCATTTGTAAGGCCTCAGAAACCTGGACACTTTGGAACGTAGCAATCGGATGAAAGATCTTGGAAACATCTCTCGGGACTCCTGGGCTGTGTACTTGAAATAGTTCTGGGGGTGGGCCAGGACATCAAACAGAGCCTTGATCAATTTCTTATCCTAAAAAGAACAGAATTTTTGTTACTGGGCCGAAATATTTAAATATTCTGACATTTTGCAATGGAACTATTAATATAATGACCCAATATTAGGCAGTAGGTTGATTGGCTGAAAAACACTTTGTGAAAATTGTTTCCTGTGATTTTTATCTTCTTTCCAGTTTTCATTTTTCCTAATTATCTACAATAAGTATGTATTACTTTTATAAATAAAAAGTTAAGATGTAAAAAACCATTTTGTTTTATTCAACCAGATGAATGAAACACTGAGATTTGGGAATATTTATAGGGTTAGTGATATGGCAAGTGTTTATTGCTAATTACTTATAACTAGCTAAACTTTGGTGAACTTTAGGCTTGAAGTATGATAAATAAGCAGCCGATGATTCACAATTATTTGGAATTAATATGAAAACATTATTTGTCACTGGCTTGCATTTATAAGTAAATTTCCTCCTGCCCCTCCACAAATTTCCAAATTAAACAATATAACTTCACTTGACACAATAAAGACAGAAATCTGATTCTTTAAAAAACATTAAGTCTGGTGAAGGCATAAAACTGACCTCGGCCCAGGGCAGGCTCGGTGTCTGAAAGGCGGCAATACGGAGCAGGGGGGAACCTTCTCCCTTAGTGCTTGGGGAGCTCTGTGGGTAACAGCCGTGTCCACCTGAGACACACACTCACCTTAAGTATTTCCTGATGGTTCTCAGAGGCGTAGAGCCTGCCATCTCGAACTATGTCTTCAATGAGTTCCTGGTAGTCCTCTGTTGGAATAAAGGACATACTTTGCATTCTTATGGTTTAGGTTATTTCCAAACTCACTTTTTGCTAAGGTCCTGAGAAATGCCCCTTCTGTAGCTGCTGTCAGAACAGTTACCATTCTGATACTGAGAAGGCAACGGAGAGAACCTCCACAGACTCCCCTGACCACCTCCACTCACCCACCAGCATCTACACTCACCTTCCCTGTCCCCACTTCCCTCAGGTAAGCCCTCTGCGCATCCAGTCAAGATTCCTCTACTTGGCACAACCGATCCACTTTCTCTCAGCAAATCAAGGGCATTGGTCCAGTAATTCTGCTCTTTCTTTTCTACATGATAAAATTTTCTTTCTCTACTGGTCTCTCCCACCAGCGTGCAAACATGCTGTTATGTCTCTAATCTTAAAAAATCCCTCCCTTAACCTCATTTTTCCCTCCAGTTTCCACCCCATTTCTCTGATCTTCATTGCAGCAAAAATCCTTGAATTGTCAATACCCACTGTCTCTGATTTTTTCCTTTCTTTCCTAAAGGCCCCCACCACTCCTCCACAACTGCTTGTTTTTGTTTTTGTTTTTAAGAGATGGGGTCTCGCTCAGTTGCCCAGGCTGGAGTAGAGTAGTGTGATAATGTCTCACTGTAGCCTCAAACTCCTGGGCTCAAGTGATCTCCTGTTTCAGCCTCCTGAGTAGCTGGGATTACAGGTGCATGCCACCACACTTGGCTCCCCAAACTGCTTGTTAAGATCATGACCTTCGTGTTGCCAAATCCCAATGGTCAACTTTTGGTCTTCATCTTTCTTGATGCATCAGTAGCATTTGACCTGGCTAATCACCCCTCGTCTTTGATCGAGTTCTTCACTCAGCTTCCTGGAAACCATACTCTTTGGTTTCCCTCCTACTTTACCCTCTGAGGTTTCTTTGCTTTTCCTTCTCTTTGTGGCCTTCTACTGTAGGAGCATCCCAGGGATGCTTGTCCTCCTCTCTTTGAGAGCGCATCCAGGCTTTCCTTTCCCTCCAGCTTTTGCTCTCTATCCTTGTATTATGTAAAACAATCAAGCTTCTTACCCACCAAGCAACACTCTTCTTTCCTTTGCTTGAATGGGACTGCAGGGTGGAGAATGTGGCTGGTTGAGGAGGAAGAAAGCTATGTTTGCTTTCTTATTAATATTTTTTTGTCCTGACATACACATTAAATGCAGTACATACTGTAATCCTCCTCCAGACATAAATCCTCTCCCCTTTAAAATCTAGCTTATTTCCTACAGTCATAATTCAAATCAAGCATATGCAAAGCACAATCTTTTCCAAATTCCAGACACAGAAAAAAAATGCCTCTTTGTATGCATATCATGTGCAAGAAGGCCAAACAGATTGTAAGAACAGCATTGAAACTGTGTAGGAGGAGCTCTTGAAAAGTTTCAGTTAAGAGATGGTAAATGGAAATGAATAGTACAGTATTCACAATCACTAATTTGATACATTTACAATATCATTGGTATTTTTCTTTAGTCTGGTATCTTTCTTCATATTCTTTTATTTTAGTGAATATAAAATATAAGAATACAACTTATTTTTGTCTTGACTCCCTCCGCTGCAGCGTCTCTGCCTCAGAGAATGAGCTCCTTTTGATAATGGGAGTTTACCACGAAGATGTCAGTTGCTGCGCTGCATTCTAGTGTAACAGAAAACTGGACAGCTGTTTGCCCCATTCCAAATGCTTCCAGACTGTTGTCTTTAAAAAAATATTTCCTCTGCTTTTAACAACCACTGTGTCTCCTCACTTGTTCCAATTCATTAGAAATGCAGTAAAGCGTCATAGGTAAGAATCCAGGCTGGAGTCCCAAAGACCTGGGTCAATCCCAGCTTTGCAACTTTGTCACAATGTGACCTTAGGCCAGACTTAAATCTCTAAGCCTGAGTGGCTTCATCTGTAAAATCAGGAAGTAATCGTGTCTATTTCACGGGGTGATTGTGAGGAACGCACCACGTAAAAGGCACGTTGGCACATACCCGTGGTCAGCGATGCTTGATACATGTCAGTCGTGACCACGGTTCTCACCATTCTCCAGCAGTCAGGGCGCTAGTCTGTAGCAGCCTCTCACAGACCCCTTCTAAATGTGATTTCTATTCTTCTGGGTTGAAAAGCAAATATCAAACTTGTTTCGAAAAAACAGACTCTGAGTGAAGACCTAAGGAGCTTCAGTATGGCCAAAGTAGCAGTTTTCAACTATTTTCTGCTGTGACACATGCAAGACACGCTTCCATGGGCCTAACCAGTGTCACGTGTAATTTCCCTCAGGTCAAGCAACAACTCTTTTAATTAAAAAAAAAAAAATTAAGACATTTTCGTATGTCACAGAGACAGAATTGAAAGTGTGGAGCTTTGGTGACATTTATTCTGGAGTCTCAGTGTCTTTTTTTGCTTCCTGCCTCATTCCAGATAGGAGAGGTTGCTGGTTGGTTGCTTTCAGGTCAGTGAGGCTCTCTCTCTCAGGAGGGCCACGTGGGAGGCATCTGTGTCTACTCCAAGAGGAAGATACTAAGACCCCCGGTCTTGGGAGTTTGACATTATTTCGGGCAACTGTAGGACAGGGATGACAATCCTAGCTTTTGTTACATGTTAGAAATAACCTATGTGAAGTGTTCTTAGGAAAGCCTAACACTTCCTAAAGTGTTTTAGGAAAGGATACTAACATGAAGGATATTATCTTTCCAAACATCTAATTTTGGCACTTGTCTGCCTAAAAAACTTCAAGGCTCCCCATAAGGTTAGGTCTACCCTCCTGAGCTTGGCCCTCAAGGCTCCTCCCAGCATAAACCCACCCCTTCTAGTCTCCTCTCTTGCTGCCAAGCCCCCTGCACCCTACCCACAGGCCAAATCAGACTGTTCCTCAGTCCCAGTGCATGCCAGTTCCTCCATCCTTTGGCCTATGTCATTGACTCTTTCTGAATGTTTTACTTCCCCCAAAATGTACATGTTTTCTTAAGACCCAAATTTCTTGAGACTTTGCTCTATTCCTTCTAAAAGCCCATGCAAAATTAACTCTTGGTCCTTCTTCTGTGCTCACACAGTGCTTTGTACATGTACTATTATAGCATCTATGACAATATATACATTTTTGTGTTTCTGTCACTAACCAGGTTGTTAGTGACAATGCCTGGCATAGTAGATGCTCATTAAATAGTTGTTGGATGAATGAATGAATAATTTCATAAACGAACAGATGCCTCTTCCCCCACAAGACTGTGAGGTCTTCTAGGACAAGGTCCAGTTCATGTTATGCTCCTAGTAACCAAGTCTCAGAGCTGAGTAGGGCCCCAGGGCTCAGATGGGCCACCTCTTCATTTAACAGGAAGAAATGAAACCAGAAGTCATCTGATTTGCCCAAGATCACATAGCAAGTCAGTGGCAAAGTCAGGATCATAAAAGTTATGGTCTCTTCTCTTACTGCCTCTGAGGGAAGGTCCTTTTCCCTCCCTCAGAATTCTATATAATAAAAACCACAATCATAAGACATTAATATTTACTGAGCAATTACTATTAATATATGCTGGGCACTGCATCAAGTCCTTCAGGAACTCTCATTGAACTTGCACGTGAAGTCTAACGATTATCTTCATTTATGTGTTAAGAACATGAGGCTTAGAAATGGTAAATAACATACACAAAGTCACGGAAGAGATTACAGCCAGGCCGTCTGATTCAGTGCCCATGTTCTTATCCACCAAGCTACGCTCACTTTTAGTATATTTTCTAAAACGTCTTTTCATCCTAGTCAGTGTCCCCAAATGCCTGTTTAAAATTTGGTACTCGTGAGTCAGCAATGTCCTTTCCCCTCATCCTGCCTGCCTTTCTGAGCATGTGTGCTTGTCAGCAATCTGCCAGCTGGCTCAGAAGTTGCTTCTGTTCAAAGCAGAGAAGCTCCTTCCACTTGCCGCAGGCTAAGCTTCACAGCGCTTACCATCGTAAGTCACGTATGGGACCTGGAACCCTCTGGCACTGTTCCCTTCATTGGACTTAAACTGAATCCACAGCTTCTTTGACCTGGAGGTGAAGGCGATGGGGCGTTCGTAGGTCTGGCAGGTTTCATATGTCGTTACAGAATTGGACGAAGCTGCCAAGGGAAGTTGGGAGGGGGTGGGGTTAAAGACTCATCACTAATCAGACAATGAACTTGTATCTTTCTAAACACTCAAACCTTAAACAAGCTACACCCAAGAGCTCCTCAGGCCCAGCTGAGCCATTGTAACAGTCAAAAGTCCAGGAGGTAGAGTAGATTCAGCTGGTGATTGTGGGCCCCCAGGGAGGGCTAAGCCTGGAAGGCCCCTGGCAAGGCAAACAGCAGCAGCCCAGGCTACAGCATTCACTTAGGAGCTGAGGAGAGGGCCTCAAATTCCAGAGCTGACCTGCTGTTATCTAATAATAATTAGAAAAGCCATTTACTACATGCTTCCTAAGACCAGACATGTGCTAAGCATTTCATGGGCTTTATCTCATTTAATTCTCTGAAAATCACAGGAAGTTGGTGCAATTGTCACCTCTTCTACAGAGAGATTAAGCACTTGCCCAGAATTGCAGAGCCAGTATGTGGTAAAGTCAGGATTTAAACCTACACCTGACGTCAGACACTTTAACTATTAATAAGAATAGCAAACATTTATGTAACGGCTCCATGTGTCATTATTATTCTACCTGTTTTACAAATATGAACTCCTTTAGCTCTCACAATGACCCTATGAGGTAGCAACTTTTATTATTCCCATTTTAACAGATGAGGAGACTGAAGTGCAGAAAGATCCAGAATGTATGCCCGAGATCACAGAGCCAACATGGGTGAGCTGGGAGTGAGGTCCAGGAAGTCTGGCTGCGGAACCCAGTCAGCACACTGACCCTACGCCTCGTTAACAGTCGTGTCCCTTTGTGGGCACTGGGCTGTGAGTCAGGATAGAGGACAGGTCCCCTCCTGGTTGGGCCATGTCCTTGGCCTTTGCCAACCCTCAAGCCATGAGTTGCTGCCCAGGGTGAGGCCAGCACTCCATGATCCTCATTGGCTTTCTGTGTCCTTATGAAAGAGGGTCCAGCACACCCAGGGAGCACAGAGAGGAAGACTGACTTGCGGGGTCACTACCTCTGGGGCTCAACCAGGACTCAGTGTGTGGTTTTAGTCTAAGTTTTGTTTCTCAGCAAACTCTGTAAACTCACGTCCCATTTCTGTTCTAACATGGAAGTGACATGGTAGGCCTGCTCCTCACATTTAAAGCCTGGGGAGCGGGTCATCGGTCTTCCCAGCTGGCCTTAGCAGGGGAGGGAAGCAGAGAGTGAGACGCACAGGTTTTCCGCATCACCAGGTAGTCTCCACAGTCGTCCTCTATGGGCAGGAAGATCTCGGGGACCACGATCAAGATGCGGCGCTTAGGGGGTGGGTTGATGGTCCACGTACACTCGGTGTTGGCTGGGTAATTGCCTGGGTAGTTTGGGGATTCGATGTATCCAGTGAAATCTCCCAGCTCCCCTCCACATCTTCTGTCTGGAAAAGGAAATGGCCTGAGTCACGAAGGCACAACGCTGTTGTCTCTCTGTCACGGCCGCCGCTAGCTTGCCTGAGAACCGCAGCATCCCCGTTGCCACTGAGGAGTGGGGCATAGAAGTGACGCCACCTGGGAATGAGTCTGTCCTATAATGCCCAGGGCCCCCTTCGGGAGCCAAACCACGAACCCCCCACGAGGAGTCCACCCCTGAGTGCCTGAGGCACTATTTTCTCATTAGCCTGAAGGCGCTCATGGTCAGGGGCAGGTGTTTGTGAACAAAAGGATAAATTTAACTTTCAATATTTCGTCTACAAAGTCCGAGTGCCAGGGGAACCCACGGCGCAGAACTTCTAGGTCCATTATAATAGGAGAACAGAGCTTATTGCTCAGTAAAGAGTATTTGACATTTTCTTAGAGAATTTTGATGAAGATGAGACAGACATCTTTTTCACTTTTCTCCCTGGCTAAGAACAATATTTTAATTTTAAGGGAGTAAGAAATTCCAGTTAGCTATCCGTGGGTACGAGGCATGCTGGACACTCGCCTCCGGCGCCAAAGGCAAAGACTGCACACACATGCCCACGTGCAGGCACGCCCTCTCCGACCCCACCTCGCCATTCGTCGCAGCCCCACGCACCCCAGAAATGTTACCCAGAGCTCTGGGAGCTCGGAAGTGAGAGAGACACAGTCCTGGCTCTCAGGGAGCTTATTATTTAATACTCTCAGGTAAACCTGTGCAAGGGAAGATGCAGAAGGGATTGCTTTTTTCCTCTTTAATTATAACTGGGATTTATTACAACTAGCAGAAAAAAAATAAAGACTTTTTCTTCTTGAACGAAAAGAGGGGAAGAGAGAACTGTGGAGTGGAGAACTGCCTTCAAGCCTGAAGGGCTACCCTAGGATCTCGGCCATGTGGCTCCTAAGGGCCACCCAAGGGCCAGGTGGTGAGAAGACAAGGAAGCAGATTCATCTCGGTATGAGGAAGAATTTTCTTTCTTTCTTTTATTTATTTATTTATTTTTGCATATTATGGGGGTACAAATGTTTAGGTTACATTGCCCTTGCCCCTCCCCCCCCCGTCAGAGCTTCAAGCGTGTCCATCCCCCAGATGGTGCGCATCGCACTCATTATGTATGCATATACCCCTCCCCCCTCCTCCCATCTGCCCTCTGCCCGACGCCCAATAAATGTTAGGAAGAATTTTCTAACTCTGTGAACTTCCCCAAAGTCTCCTTTACCAAAAGACTAGGAGATGAGAGGTAGTGAGCTTGTCACTGCAGGTATTCAAGAAGAGACTAGATGGCTACTTAAAAGATGTTGTTAAAAGGACTTCATTGGGATAGAGAGAAAACTAGATAACCTTCCAATCATAAAATGTAAATGGTTCAGTGCCCCCCTGGGGAGGCCTCCTTGCCCCTCAGGATTGCTGTCTTAAAGATACTCAATTAGCTATTTACTTTTGGCCTTTACTAACAAATTTTGATTATAATTTTGGTTATAAATAATGGTTTAAAAAAACCCAAACAGCGAGTCCTTAAATGTTTTCTTCTCCCTTCCTGAAAAACACAGATGAATCTCCTTAGCATGGCATTCGAGGCTTCCCCTCCTGGTCTGCCTGAGACTCCCTTCGGCACATTCTTTGCTGAGGTCCAGGGGTCTCTTCCCCAAAAGCCTTTTGCTTTCCTGAGTCTGTGCTCCCCCCGGCTGCTCTCTCAGGCATAAAACTCTTTCTCCTGCTCTTCCCCCACTGTCTCCATCAAAACTTTCTCACACACATCAGAAGCCTTTCCCCATCTCTCCAGACTGAGTCAATTGCTCCTTCCTCTGCAATCCCACAGTCAGCGATGCTGACTTATTCTGCTTGGCATCAACCGAGTTCCCAGCAGAGTGCCTGGCACATAACAAGTCCTCAAACAACGCATGCTGAGCAAAGCTGGACTGAAATTATGCACCGGGGAGGAAATCAAGGCAAGTGCAGCTTGCGAATGAGCCCTGAGAAGTATCCAGGATCAATGTAACGGTGAGTAGCTCTAAAGGATCAAGCCGGGCTCTCCCTCCATGCTGATCTGCATTGCTGTGAGTTAGGCTAATGCCTATGTGGTTCTGAATGAATCTGGGACCCCTGCTCCCCTGCCCCCTGCCCTGAGTTGGCCCCAGACACTTGCCCTCTTAATTAAGACTGTGAGAAGCCTTAGAGAGAGACCTACTTTTACACTGGGTTATGTTTGTGGAGCCATCAAAGTCAGTTGTAGTATTTCCTGGGCAGGAAACACAATTATTTTTTCCAAATTCTGGCTGGTATGTCCCCGCTGGGCAACGAATGCATCGGTGAGTGGTGGTGTTGTAGAAATGTCCAGGTGAACACTGAACTGTGGGGACAGGGGAGGGTGAAAAGAACGGAAAAAAAAAATTGTGTCAAATGCAGCACAAATGGTTTCAAAATTTGTGAAATAAACTATGCCCAAATGAGGTAGGGCTTTCCTACCAATCTGGGGATAATCAACACTTAATTCCCTAAATGTGGGACTCATGACACTGAGAAAAATAAAAAGGAACAGGATACGTGTTTATCTTCAAAGAGTTTATAGTTCACACAGAGTCAGGCATCAACGATCACAACTCAAGTCTTCATGCAGGGCACGTTCGTGAGCATTGAGCGGGTACAGAACCGAGGTTGGGTGTCGAGTTGGGCTCCCCGGGAAGAGGCAGGGAGTGTGGTCTGGAGAAGAGGTATAGGAGGGGGAGGCTCTAGGTCAGGGCACTGAGACGGAGGAGGGCTGGAGGGAAGGAGCGAGGGAGCCTCTGTACACAACTGGCTCATTAGTGCCTGATCACCCCTTGTCAGTCCTATTTGAAGGGGCCAAGGCAGCTGGAGGAGACCTTGTCCAGGGATTCTGGTGCTCCCTGCACATCCTGCAGGGGTGGAAGGAGCTGGGGACCTAAACCCCAGCCACTGAGGCCCCACATACTGCATTTCTGGGCTGGGCTTGATTAGAGCTTCACTAGACTCCCGTGGTACTTAAAAGGGAAATTTAGTTCCAGAGAAAGGCAAGCTGCCAAGGGCTCACCTCTGGTTTCACAGTCCTGGAAGGAAGTAGCTCCCTGATGTTTGGTGGGGAGGCCTCCTCCACAGGGGAAGCAGGAAGTTCGGCCAGGTTCGGGCTGGAACGTGCCCAGGGCACAGAGCTGGCAAGGTGCAAAGCCATCTGCTGAATATTCACCAGGCTGGCACAGACCTGGGGGGACAATGGCCCCAGGTAAGCAAGGCCCCTCAGGCAGATCCTTTCCTGCCACTCTCCAGGTGAGAGCCAACGATGAACCCAACACGGTCCCTGCTCATAAGAAGCCCAAGTGAGTGTGCATCCTCTGGGGCCCTTGAGATGTCGCTTGTGCCTGCTGTCTAAACAATGACATCGGAGATGGGAGAAGTAGGAAGGGACAGAGAGCATCCTTACCTCCACATTCAGACACATTCCAAGCTTCTGGGGTCTTCAGGGCCCCAGGATTTCTTGGTCTTGGGCATGGTTCACAAGTGATTTGTCCTTCCTCGTTTTGGAAGGTTCCGTTTGGACAAAAAATGCAGCGTTCTTGTGCTCCATCGTAATACGTCCCAGCCCTGCAACTGACTAGCCAAAGGGGAAAATGATCTGGTCAGTGTGGGCACAGAGGCTGAGGAAGGATGATGTGAGTTCTAGAGATGAAGGTAAACGATGGCATTGACCACACTCCCCCATGCAGACTCCCTGAATACAAAGTGTGCACACTTCTGCACGCCATGATCCCTATCGCCTCTGTTGGAGGTGTTTACAGGTCTGCCACTCCTTAGCCCACGAGCTCCTTGGGGGAAGGGATCACAGGCGTCCTAATTATTTTTCTAGCTCAAGTACCTGATGGTTGAAGAGATATAAAAAATCCTGGCTCTCCCTACTTCACAGGGCTGTCAGAAGGATTATAAAGGTGAAGATCATTCATTGAACATAGGTCCAGAGCTGAAAGCTATGAGAGGAGAGTGCTATTAATTCTGCCTGGTGGCAATCCATAAGGCTTCCGAGAAGTTGTCACATTTGTGTCAAGCCTTGAAGGATGAATAGGATCTCCTGAGGTGGGAAAGGAGGCAGGTTGTAAAGATTCATACATGAAATATGGAAGGAGAGAGAAGAAAGGAAGGTTGGGAATAGACTGAAAAAGTTCTTGAGTGCCAGGCATTTGGATTTTATTCTGCAGGTAAAGGATTCATCAAAAGGAGAGGAGCCAGCACAGTGGCGCATGCCTGTAGTCCCAGCAACTTAGGAGGCTGAGATGGAAGGACGGCTTGAGCCCAGGAGTTCGAGGGCAGCCTGGACAATACAGTGACACCCTGTCTCTAAAAAGAGAGAGAGAAAGGAGTGCAATATGACCAGAAGCTGTGCTTTCAAAAGCTGTCTCTGGTGGCTGGCTGGGGTGAGTGGTGATCTCAAGAGTCTTACAAAATAGCACACTTCAGATTTGTAATAAAATTAAAATGACAAAGAATAAACCTTGGTAAATGTCTCCTGGAAGATAAATAATAAGGAAATTCATAAACTGTGTGCTTCTGATTATATTTCTGGTGTTGTTAGTTAAATGTGGATTTATACCTTATTTTAGCGTATGAATAGGAAGTAAATGTATATTCAAACGTCATCTTCATAGCTATCAAAGTAGCCTTCCTAATGGCCAACATTTGTTGAGTAGTTATACTGGGCACCATGCCACAGACTTTACATACATTATTTCATTTATTCCTCAATATGACCCTAACGATCTCTAGCTGTTATTAATAGCTCCATTTTTAGAAACAGAGACTTACAGAGGTTAATAATTTGGCCAAGTTCCCACAGCTAATTTGTGAAATACACCTGTGGTAAAATCAAGAACTTTGAGTTTAAGGAGGAAAGTGCAGACTTTAACGGAAGTGCAGACTTAAGCATAACTCAAGACTTTGCCAAGGATTCTCTATGGGGCTAGGAGAGTTTGATTGGAAAAAACACATTCTCTTTTATACTTAAGTTGCCAAGAAATAGAAAAAAAAAATCACACAATAAAGTTAACTATTGTATCTCTCAAATGTCTGTAAGGGGGGGAAATCTGTTTTCATTTCATTCTGTTATAGAAATGCAATTTGCATATATATTCTTAGGGTTAAACATGGCAAAGTTTTCTGTCACTAGCAATAAAAATGTCTTTCCATTATCCATTACATAATCCAAAAAAAAAAATGAGGCTTTTGGATCATAGTAAGTCAAGATATGATACATTTCAAATATTATTTCTACAATTAAATGTAACCAACCAAGAAAGTCTACCCTAATATCTTAATTTTTTTTTTTTTGGTAGAAAAAGGATCTCACTATATTGCTCAGGCTGGTCTCGAACTCCTGAACACAAGCAATCCTCCCACCTCAGCCTCCCAAAATGCTAGGATTACAGGCATGAGCCACCACGCCTGGCCAAATATCTAAATCTTAATACTTTTTTATATTGTTTGGATTTTCTTTTATAATATTCATATATCGTTTTAATACAATTTTAGATTTAAAAAAATTTAAAAATTAAAAGTGAACCAACTCTTGCTTTCTTGGCAAACAATATTATAATGAATATGATACACAAATTTGTGGCAAACAGTCTATAATTCCAGACTTTTTCTCTAAATGGAGCCCTATTGGATAATGGTTTCCATAATCACTCTGGTTCCAGCCCATCTCCCAGCAAAAGCTGGGCTGAATTAGGTACTTGTAGTTCACCATGTTTTTATTTTACTCTGTGTCCCATCTGACTATCCCAGTGTCTATAGCAGGCCAGTAAATAAGAGAATAATTCTTCGTGGCTCCAACAAGCTGACCCGTCATGAAGACTGGCAGAAAGTAAATAAAACCAAGGCTGCCCACAGCCCCCTCTGCTCAAGCTGTTTCCATTTTGGGAAGAGTTGCTTTTATAATACTCATTCACCTATAGGGAGAGTGCCCACGTGGTGACAATGATTCCAACAGCCCCATTAATCGTAACAGAGTCAGATCAGCACCGTCTGTGGCAGAAGACGGATCCCCTGTGTATGTGGACAAAACCAGACCTGGTTCTCAGTGAACCGAGTAACTGGATGGGCTCCTGCTGCTGTCTGGGGGTCAACTCCTCCTTAGAACTATTTAACCCCCCAAAGACTTTTCAAGGTTACATTTTGAGAGGCCTCACAATATCCCACATCTGTTGCGATTTCTTAGCTGGTCAAAGGGCTGAGAAACGCCCCTCGGGCTGCCCTGTGGAAAAGAGGGCACCAGTTCTTTCTCCTCCCAGTGAAAGGCCCGCTTCACATAAACACACTAATATTGTCAGTCACAGTTCCCATTTTCCTCCCGGAGAGAAAGACCTACAGAAATAATTCATGCCAAGCACCTTCCAAATAGATTTGTTTCTTTCACAAGGTAAAAATGAGCTAAACACTAAACAGTGATGAAATGTCAAGAAGGAATGCTTGAAAGCAGCTCTTTGCAAATGCGCTGAAGATCTGGCCCGCAGAGACCCCAATCACACGTTTCAGTTGCTTCTCTCTTCTCCTTGAGCAACCAGCTTGTTTTGCTACCCCAGACAAAGGAGTCAATTGCCCCCAGAACACTTGACTATCACAGCAAAGCTTTTGTGTGTCTTCAGTGACCATTAAAATCCCATTCTCAAATCCCACACAGCTGTTTTCTTTCCCTCTTAAGAAAAAAATACGAGAAAGCTTTTCTGATGCAAAAGGGAGAGACCAGCAGGATGAGGATTAATGGCGACAAGAGGCCTCAAGGCCTGGCTTCTTTTCAGCACTGTGGCCTTTGAGCATTTCAGGCTATGGACAAACACTATGGTCTCTCTGTGGCTAAGATGGTGAACCTAATAAAAGGGGTCACTCTCTAGCATTTCACTGCTTTCTTAAGGATCACGCCTTGACTTCTGAAGAAGAGCCACAAGCAGCCCACGGGGATTCCCAGGGTGTCCCGGGCTGCTGCTTTGTCCCAGCTCAGAGGTGATGGCACCCCAGGCAGTGCTGTGGCTTCAGGATCCTGGTTTGAACCCCCTTTATATGAGTGCCCCAGGATAACGGGGCAGGGCCTCCTTGGGCTGAGAGATTGATTTTTCTTTGGCCAGGTTTGCTACTTGAAAACATTCTTATAGTTGGGGCAGAGAAATGAGCCCAGCTTGTTGCCTTCCTTGTTGGGTTCCCAAGTGCACGCTATGTTCTTTTCATGCCTACTTAACTGGAGCTGAAATTTCACTTCCTTTAGACTGTCTCTTTTGCTCTCAATTTAAATTTTTCCCCAAAGATTTGCCCTTTGCCCTCTTTTCTCATAATGTTATCAACTATCCTTGGGATTTCATCTGTTGTCCCATGAAGATGTATTTACTTATTCATTCAATAAATGCTTATTGAACACTGATTATGTGTTAAGTACTGTTCTAGGAGCTGGAGATTTAGCAGAGAAGACGACAGAAATGGTGAACAGAACTAATGGGGTTCTCATTCTAGCAGAGAATATGGATAATAAATGAGCAAAGGAATAAATATGTAACAGAATGTCAAGCAGTGGTATGATAAAGAAAAGGAAAACAGGGTAAGGGGCTAAAGAGGGTAGGGCTGGGGTGTGTATTTATGCTATTTTAGAAGTGTGGTCATGAAAGGCCTCCCTGAACAGAGACCAGAATAAAATGAGGGAAATAGCCTCACGATGGGATTGCCTAATAGCAAGAAGGCCAGTGTAGCAGGAAAGTAGCGAAAGCAGTAAGAGATGAATTTTAAAAAGCAAGCAAGGGCCAGATTGTGTGGGTGCTCGAAAGCCATGGTAAGGAAACCAGGCCTTACTCAAAGTGTGTTGGGAGTTTTGAATGGGGGCAGTTTTAAATGGGGCAGTAGCACAATATGATTTATGTCTGTATTAATAAAAGAGGCCGGGCACAGTGGCTCATGCCTGTAATCCCTGCACCTTGGGAGGCTGAGGTGGGAGGATCATTTGAACCCAGGAGTTTGAGGCTGTAGTGAGCTATGATGACACCACTGTACTCCAGCCTGGGTGGCAGAGTGAGACCCTATTAAGAAAAGAAGGAAGGGAAGGGAAGGAAAGGGAAAGGAAAAGGAGGGGAAGGGAAAGATGTTCTGGCTGCCATGTGGAGAACAGACTGAGGGCGGGCAAGGCTAAGGAGAACAATTGAGAGCCTATCACAATAGACTGAGCAGAAGATGCTGGTGGTTTGGAGCAGAGCGGTAATAATGGAGGGAGAGAAAAGTGGCTGGATTCAGGAAATAATCTGAAGGCAGAGCTGACAGGATTTGCTCATGGACTCGATGAGGAGCGTGACACAGAGAGGTCAACATGGCTCTGGGGTTTTTGACTTGAGCAATTGGGTAAATAGAGGGGCCATTTACTGAGGTTTGAGTTGGGAGGGAGGGAGGAGGATAAAGGCTTTGTTTGGAAAGGCTGAGCTGAGATGCGTGTTGGCCATGCAAGTGTTGACACCGAGCAGACACTGGTTGCCCTAGTGGCCTCTGAGGTAGAACACTACACCTCAGGGGTTTACAAGACAATCCAGGGAGTGTGGGCAGAACATTTTCATATCTATGTACGTTAAGTTTCCTAAAAAAATAAGAAACAAAGCTCTACTGGTTTAGCGTATGGTGGAAGAGCAGCCCCTCTGCCGGTCCACATCTCCATGAGTCACAAGACACATGCGGAGACGCAAGGTCACCAAGATAGGAGAGTTGCGGCTTCCCACAGCTCTGGAGGTGCGGAGACACTGACTGATTCACTTCTGTCACTGCACTGGGAAGAATTACAGTTTAACTGTGCCTGGTTAAACAGATTCCCTGATTACATTATCTAGTTTTAACTAAACTAACCATCACAAAATAGAAAGCAGCTTTGAACGACTCCTGTGAAGAATACCTGGACTGAAGGTTGTATCCATGATGCAAGCACATGTGCAGAACAGTAAGGTGTCAGGATGGACACATCTTCTACTCCTCGAATAGTGCTATCTGCAGGGGATGTGGTCCAGGGCCCCTGATGGAGGCCTGAAACCTCAGATAATACCAAACCCTATATGTACTGTGTTTTTTCCTATACATACACACCTATGATAAAATTTAATTTGAAAATCAAGCACAGTAAGAGATTAACAACAGTACCTAATAATGAAATGGAACAATTATAACCATACTCAGTAATAAAATTTATATGAATGTGGCACTGTCTCTCTGTCTCAAAATATCTCATTACACTGTACTCACCCTTCTTGTGATCTGTCAATCTGATAACCAAGATGACTGCTAAGTGACTAACAGGTGGTAGTGTATGCAGCATGGATACACTGGAAAAAGGGACTGTTCACATCTGGGCGGGACAGAGTGAAATGGTGCAAGATTTCATCACGCTACTTAGAACGTCACACAGTTTAAAACTTATGAATTGTTTATATCTGGAATTTTTCATTCAATATATTTGGACTACAGGGACTGAAAGTAACTGAAGCCATGGGAAAGCAAAACTGCAGATAAGGAGGGACAAGTATACGAGCTCTTCGTCAGACCACATCATGAGATAGAAACAGTAATGATTTATTCAGATTTGATAAGGGTTCACCTAAAGCACTAGCATTGAACAAAGACTATTTGAAAAATGAATTTACGACCACTATTATTAACAATGAACCTCACCAAATTGCAAAGATTCTACCTTAAGATGCTAGCCAGTTATTTAAAAATTGTTTGTTTAATCTTTATCTTGTTCTATCTTTTATGATACATATATTAGCCAATAGTACAAAGTATATAATTTGTAAGTAAACATTCATCAATTCAAATGTATTTTACTTTAAAAGAGAGAGAGAGTATGTGTATATATGAGATCTTAAACATTCAACATCTCTGGCATAGAGAAGTCCATAACTCAAACTAGAAGCAGAGCTGGAGAGTGCAGTCTGGGAGTCA
>CAUYSK010048501.1:0-17754 GCA_963575035.1 Avahi laniger | reverse complement strand
CATATGAGTAAGATCATGTGAGGTTTGTCTTTGTCTGGCTTATTTCACGTAATGTCCCCCAGGTTTGTCCATGTTGCTGCAGATGACAGGATTTCATTCTGTCTTATGACTGAATAGTATTCCATTGTGTGTATATGCCACATTTTCTTTATCCCTTCATCTGTAGATGGGTACTTGGGTTGATTCCATATCTTGGCTATTATGAATAGTGCTGTTTAGGGACTCAGTTTTCTTACCTTTAAAATAAGGCTTTGGACTGAGTGATACCTTTCAGCTCTAATTGTCTCTGTCTTGTGCTGAGTAAGGTTGTCCAGGAAGCCCTTTCTCTGCATTAGCTAACTCTTCAGTTAACTTGGGTGGGTACAGATTGCCTGGTAGGTAACGCAGAGGGGACACTGCCCTGCCCCTTTGGTTACGTATCAGCAGTGGCTATTCTTCAGCTCTCGTTGTCCCTGCACATCCAGATATCCTTGGCCTCCAAGGTTCTGTCCAGGTATTCTTTGTGCCCCAGCAATCAAACGGAGTCTTGTGGCATTAGCAGTCACCTCCATGCAAATGACTCACCCCAGTCCCATGAGTTAAGCCTCTGCTCTATGTTTTTATTTGAATAGTGATTATTACTGCCATCAGTTAGTGCTTACTATCTGCTGGGCACTCTGCACATGTTACTTTATTTATCTTCCCACTAACTCAGTGATATAGCTACTTTTACTGTTCTCATGTAGGGGATAATTTGGGGATTATTAAATTGAGGCTTAGAAAGATAAAATAATGTGACAAGGGCCATACCCAAAGATAGTGGTTTGACAGGGGTGTAGACCCAGGCTGGGCTGGCTCTGGAACCATCCTGTTTGACTCAAAGCTGTGCTTATCACCACTGTACTGTGCTGATTTGTTAAAGTTGCACTGTCCGAAAGGGTAGCCACTAGCTATTAATACCTCCCTACATGTGATTAATGTGAACTTGAAATGTAGTTAATCCAAATCGAGATGTGTCGTAAGTGTAAAGTACACACCAGATTTACAAGACTTAGTAAAAATAAGGAAATGTTAAATATCTCATTAATAATTTTTTATATAGGTTATATGTTTAATTGGTACTACATTAAATCTATTGGGTAAATAAAATATACGTGTTAAAAATTTTACCTGTTTCTTTTTACTTTTTAAATGTGGCTACCATAAAATTTAAAATTATGTGTGTGGCTTACATTATATTTTTGGGGGGATAGCATTACTTTAATGAATACTTAATTAGTAGTTAAGTACTTAAATGAAAATATAGTTAATCTGCTTTGCCTTGCAATGATTAAGTCACCTGAAATCCTTGATAAGTGGTCATTTTTTGATTTCCTCTTCTGTTTTAGTGATCATTATAATTATATAGCATTACTTTATTAATTTGCAGTGTAAACTGGATTTTTTTCCCCATTAGCTGCTCTCACCAGAAGATTTAGTGAATGCCTGCAAGATGCTGGAAGCACTGAAATTACCTCTCAGGTAAAGGAATTTCTGCAGGCAGTTTGCCACCTGTAACCACGATTCTGCACAGAGTGGATGGGAAAGCCCAGCCAAGGTTACCATCCCGAGTGCGGAGCCAAAGTGTTGTCCTCTTGAAATTATATTATCTGTGAGCAGAATTCACCTGGCCCCGCTTGCATCTTCTGTTTTCCTGGCTTTCATCTTTACCAGGGCTGGGCATGTTCTAACAGGGCTAGAAGGCAGACTCTTGTCCATTTAGGGGAAAGAAAAAGAATGTGGCTCCTCCCATGAGGTCAGAATAACTAGGCCCTCTTCCCTTGGACATTTTGTGTTAGTATCTGGAGATATTCAGCTGTGAATTTTATTTTCTTTATCCTCAGGTTACAAAAAATGGTAGCCAGACATTTTACTTAGGATGTAGATTCTAGTTCATAATTTTATTATCTGTTTATTCATAAGCTTTTTAGTTATGCCATAGTTGCTTGTGTTGGATAGGTTTTAAATGTTGTTTTGTGTTAATCTTGCCTTCATCCCTGGGCATCAAAGAAAGTAACAAAGATGTGCTCCTCCTTAGCAGCTGAATACCCTAGATGATTTCTGCTTTGTTCTTGCATCTGTGGTTTTCAGGCTCCGAGTTTTTGACAGTGGCGTCATGGTGATCGAACTTCAGTCCCACAAGGAAGAGGAAATGGTGGCCTCAGCCCTGGAGACAGTATGTGAAGCCGGTTTCCTCCAGTCTTTAGAGCTTGCCACCAAGACCCAAATGCTTAGCAACTTGAGAAACAGGATTTCCTTTTGCATTTAACTTTACTAAAAAGTAATATTCACAGACCCAATTAAAAATGGCTTATCATTAACAGTGAATCAGTATTAAGCAGTCATACATTGAGAGCTTTTTGAAACTTTTTGACACTCTTAACATCTTATAAGTAAGGAGAATTAGAATTAGTGAGGTGCTTTCTTGTCTATTGAAGCTCAGTGTTGAGAGCAGCTTTCTAACTTTGTTAATCAGAATATTAAACATAGTTGGACTTTTTCTTTCAGTAACACCTACTTAAACAGTATCATAAAATACCACAAGTTGTTTTGTGAAATAATTGCTTTAAAAAATGTGAAAAACAACTGTAATTTAGATGGATTTTACTGGCCAAACTGCCAGTATTTCTCATTAGGATACTGGAAATAGTACTGTCTTGGTAGCCTCTATGGTGAGCTATGTGAGTATAATTTGAATAACACATTTATTATAGTTCTCATTTTTAACTAAAGAAAAACTCCAAGACTGGATATTTTTACCACATATTTTAAACTAAACTTATATATAAGTTCCTTTACTGGAGCATGTAGTATACACTCAATTAGAATTTGTTATATGTTCCTTTTCAGACTGTCAAATAGTTCATAGGTTTTATTTAGTACAGTGCCTTTGTTGCATTGTAGAGAGCTTCGTCTTGATATATTAGCCTCTAGTATTTCTGTTCTGGGTTCTTCAACTTTTGTAAGATTAAGCATTAAGATTTACTTCAATAGTGAATATTCTTTGGATTTTAGTAGAAAATTCAATAAATTATATCCTGCATATACTGGTATACATTCTGTGTACGGTTAGTACCTAGATTTCCTAAATTAATAACATTTTTTTTCTGCTGTGTTTCCGTTAGGTTTCAGAAAAGGGATCCCTAACATCAGAAGAGTTTGCTAAGCTTGTGGGAATGTCTGTCCTCCTGGCCAAAGAAAGGTAAGTAAGATCCTTGCCCTTTATTTCAACATTATGTGTGTTTATGTTTCTGCATGGACAGATAATTGTGTTTTTTTCCTTTTTTTTTTTTAGGTTGCTGCTTGCAGAGAAGATGGGCCATCTTTGCCGAGATGACTCAGTGGAAGGCTTGCGTTTTTACCCAAATTTATTTATGACACAGAGCTAAGGGTTTTATATTTGAAATCCTTTTTGTTCATGTGCTTGCATCATGTAGAGGCTATATGACATTGAACTAAGAGACAAACCCTGATCACCTGAGAATTTATTGGAACTTCACAGTAAAATATAAAACTTTCTTAATTTCTCCCTAAATATTATGATCCAGGAAGCTTATTTAGGATACATATAGGAAAATACAGAAAAATGAATGCCAATATGAATTTAAACTCATGCCATAGCTGTGCAGAACCCTCAGAGTTTAACTTGAAATATGGTAGATTTTAACTTGATCCTCAAATCTAACCATTCTATAAAGAAGGGAATTTAGTTTTGCAAAGAAGAAAAAGAGAAGTGGCATGTTGGGACAGGTTAGCTTATTATTTCGGTGTGACTAAAATTCACTGGATTATAAATGAGGTTTTTCTCTGGGCCTGTTGTGCCCATTTTGGGGGGTTTTCATGAGGAAGTCATACCCTGCAGGGCAGTTTAAGAACCTGACAACCTTGGAACAAAATACCAAACCGTAGCATGCCTTAAGAGGCTCCTCCTAAGGGCTTTTAGAAACAGTCATAGGCATGTCTTCAACAGATCAAATAAAACACCTCTGAAAGGAGAGTATTTTATTTTCCTTATTATGTACTCCAGCTAGCTTATTTCATTTTTTTAGGTGATGATTTCACGGCTGGCATTTAAAGAATGCAACTGTGTCATTTTATTTAAAAAATGCTGTGGATTTTGAAACTGAATTAGAAAGCTGTATAGACATGCCCAGAGTTATGATTACGAATTTGGGAGGTAAACAGCTCAGGAATTCCCTAGGATTGTTGCGCATGTGGAAGGGCAGAGGGAACCTTTAAATAGCTTCATAGGAACCTTAGTGCTCTTTTACCTCAAAGCCACAGACAGGAAATAGAAGTGGAAAAGTAATATGTCTCCTTTTCTTTCCTTTAAGGAGTTTCAACACCAAACTTTAAAAAATGTATCATATTCCAGCAATATTTTTTTCTTTGCCCTATACATTATAAGTTGTGTGGAGAAAGTATTTCAGTAAAAGTCTTACTGAGATAACAAACTGGCTAATACTGCATGTAGATTGCTTGAGTTTTAAAGCAGACTGCCTGACTTCATACGTTACTGCTCTACTGCCTGCGGTATGTTGGCATTACCTCAAACTCAGGGACCCCACAGGGCAGAAGGAGACCCCCGTTATGAGACTGAGTTAGAAGTGGAAGGGTAATGATGGTTTGGCCCAAGCCTCCGGAAGAGATAGTGTGTGTATTGTGAGAACCCCTGGGACCAGGAGGAGGGAATGTGACCCATGGTCACATTTTGGGACCCCTAAGACGTTGTCACTGCGTAAGGTGGAGGGAGAGCCACTGCCAGAGGCTGCTGCAAATGTCCTCTGGGGAAACGCTAGGGACCCTCAGCTGCAGACCCAGGGGATCCCAATCCCTGATCCCTTCCTGAAAAGTAGCTGTTGCTGCTTTGTATCCTCCAGTGTCACAAGAATGCTGTGGCAAGACATCCTGCTGTAGTCTCGGTTTTCTAAACCTGTCACTGCCTCTTCATTGTTGTGACGGATCCCCTGATTCCCCCATTGCTCAGCCTCAGGTTTATTTTGGGGGTAATTCAGCATCTGGCCACCCAGGTCTTTTAGGGGTGAGTTGGACCATTGTGTAAGTTTGTTTGTATGTCTTGCCTCTCTGGGTTGCACTCACACTCTCACGCTGCTCTGGCAAACTTATATATACACACACACACATAACATCTCACCTGACTAAGGTTTTTAAAAGTTTACAAAGATAAATAATAATCCGTTTCACCAGATGGAATGAGTTGCAAGTAAGATTGGAGCTATTAGATCTAGCTCTAATGGTTTGGGGATTCATTGCTGCAAACCTACATAATTCAACATATTTATTTACTTTAGTGTGACAACTGATTAACAACAATGGAGCAATCCGAATTATGTAAGGTGAACTACAGAGGAAGAAAAGTAACATATGAATATATTTTGCAAATGTCACATTAATTAAAATATAAGTATGATTGATTTTATTATTTTTAAAGTGGGCATTCTTCACTGTTTCCAGACCTTTGTATGTTTTTATATCCTTTTTTTTTTTTTTTTTTTTTTTGGCAAATATGGTGTTCTTTTCCCTGTAACTTAAAGGTTATTTTTAAATACAACCAATCAGGCCCTAAGTGCAAAAAAGTTCTGTCTTGGTGCTTATCACTGGTATAATTATTCCTTTTGTTTTCCTACCTTTGCTCTTAGGAGCATGAATCTCTTTGTAGCTTTATGGTAATGGAATATTTCTAGTCATTTACTGTCAAAAACAAATTTTTTACATTGTACAAGTAAAGATTGTTTTCAGGGTTAAATGATTGGTATTAATGTATATAGAGTAAAATTATCACAAAATTTTAAAATGATTTTTCTTAACTTGGTGTTCTTTTTAAATGCTCTTTGAAAAATATATGAAAATGGTAAACCTTTGGTCATACTAAGCCAGTATGTTAGAGTTCTTTTAGATTTTATAATCAAGAGATGCTTATAAATATTTATGACATCAAGCTCTTACTATTTTAGTTGTCTTAAAAGGATGGTAAATGAGTCATGAATTGGTTTGGTTATTTTAAAATTCTTGATGTGATTTCACCATT
Source organism: Avahi laniger (assembly GCA_963575035.1). Taxonomy (NCBI): domain Eukaryota; kingdom Metazoa; phylum Chordata; class Mammalia; order Primates; family Indriidae; genus Avahi; species Avahi laniger. The sequence continues at coordinate 11,687 of CAUYSK010048501.1, read as the reverse complement.
GATCAACCATGTGTATTCATATAAGTGTACTTTCTCTTGTTCCCTGTTACCAGACTAATCTTAGAGAACATGGATTTTTCATGTCATTAATCTCATGCTCAAGTACTTAAAATGATTCTCTTTTGTCCAACAGTCTGAGAGTCTTCATTTTGGTATAGTGGAGTCACAGCTTTAAAGTGGTTAGGCTTTAAAGACTGTGCCTAAGGACAAAATCGAGCAAGCTCAAAATGATCCTTGAAAATCTAAATTGCCAATAAAATTCTCTTTATAGTCTTAAAGTTTAAATCCCTGGGGAGTGTAGGTATGAATATATTATGCATATAGTAAGTATAATATATATTAACTGCATATCATTTGACTTTTATAACATTAATAATTATACTTTTTAAATGTGTATGTCTTTTGCCGATGGGTATGGTCGAATTTATGTATATTTATTGCTAATCCTATCCCTTATGATAGATCTAGAGTGTAAGCTCCACAAGGGCAGAGGATGTCATCTGGTTTATTCATGGATCTATCCTCAGAGCCTAGAACAGGGCCTGGCACATGCTAAGCATTCAATAAATATCTACTGAGTGAATGAACTCTGATGTACATACCTCTTTATAATTTGGTTTCACTTTATCCTGCTTCAGCTCCCATTCAGTTCAATGAAAACAAAACCTTTTTTTGAATATACATCAGTTTTGCGTAAGGAACTCTGTGGGGCAGTGAGGGCAGGAGGTGAATAAGGTGTGTCCTTGCCCTTCAGAAAGGACAGTGGCCTAGTTGGGGCAATAAACATGTAAGCAACTACACTGAAGAAGGAATGAAGTAAGTGCCATGGAAGGGGCATGGGAGCCATGCTGTGGGGGACAGAAGAAGGAGCCTTTAGCCCTGGTGGAGGGCCCTGGGCAAGCTGTATGGGAGAGGAAGGGCTTGGTAAACAAGGTCCACAAAGACCAAGAGATTGTCAGTAAGTGGAAGGCGTTGAGTCAAGGGAACAGCATGAGGTGTGCCCTTTCTCTTCCTGGACACATTTCCCTTGTCTTTCCAGACTTCCTCTCATTACTTCTTCCCACTACCACCCCCACTAATCCAGATTATACATTGCTCAATCCCACCTGCTCTAGAAAAACCTAGGTCCAGTACACAGCTCTACTAATACCGTTCCTAAACCTCAATAAAAGTTATTGTATGTCCCATATACTTGCTTATATTTTGTCTTTTAATTGTTGTCTTGATGCCATAAGAAAATAGAAAAATTGGGTTTAAATTCAAAGAGTGTTATATATAACACTTTTGAATTCTCACTGGCCTAGGTGAGCAACTATACATGGTAGATTCCTAGTTAAGTATTAACTGAATTGAGTGATGGTATAGTACTGTGTCATGAATTGACTAGCAGACCTAAATCCGTGTCTTTTACCCTCTTTGCAAGAGGCTTCTCAGCCAGACTTGTCATGGCTCAGCCCATCTGAGATCTCTCTTATTCAAATTCCATGACATGGGCCACATCCATGATGTGGGAAGCACTCCAGAAAAGTCTGGTTACACACATGTAAGATCTTGTTATTACAAGTTGTGATTACAGTGTGAAAATTGGGTCATTCATGTTCTTTGTGTCCTGATATGAAATCATGAGTCAGTTACAGCTTTCATCTCAGAGTATTACCCAAGGAAATAAAAGATCTCTCCATTTGTATAATGGGAGTTATTGAAACAAAGGTGTATAAATACACAACTTGCAGATCACTAGACCAGTCACTGACCCAGAAAGAGAATTCAAGGTATCTTGAGAGTCATATTAGTTTTAGTTCAGTACTGACAAGACCATGACTGCTGTTCTTTGGAAAGCTTTCTTTTTCCCCCTTCACTTTTATATTGCCTTTTTGTTCAAAAAGATTGAACTGTTTCTTAGCAGCCCAATAAAGACAGTTAATACAGTTTGGCATGAATTCTAATGAAGACGGAATTGACTAAGCATCTCAGTAAAGCTGTTATTTAAAAAATGACCAAGCATATTGATACAGCCACTTGTATCTGGATTACTCCCACCCCTGAAGAGTGGCTTTTTGGCGAGAGTGTGTCTGAAAGATTAGAGCAGAGCAAATTGCCTTCTATATATTTCACTTAATCACCACAGATCTAAATAAAGATTTCAAAGTAACTATTTCAAAAAACTTCGAAAATAATTTTCAAAATAGTATTATTTCAAAATAACTATTAGTATATGCCTTTTATAATACGGGCAAGGAGGGATTAAGTAATTTACTCAAGGTTATAGAGGTAGGGCTGGAATTCAGTCTAGGATTTATCTAACTCCAAAGCTCACTCCATTGAGCTTTTGCTTTCAAAACTGAAAATGCCAGGGATCTTGTGGTGTGTATTTGAAAAGAAATCCCAACTTGAATTGATGGAAGGATATTAGACTAGATAATCCTACTGGCAGTGAAACTGGATGATGACCTTAAAGCCTTCTTTGAAAATTTGGATCTTATTAGTACTGTTACTATTAACTATTTGACAAGGTAAGTACTTAGAAAATTTGGTACCTCTGATAACATATAAGTAAATAATTGTAATACCTTTTAAAAAATGATGTGATAGATTCAAGGGCCTGCGAATGGCATATTTTTAAACGTTTTAAAAATTGAGGTAAAGTTTACAAACACTGAAATGTGCACATCTTCAGCCAGATGAGTTTTGACAAATGCATAGTAAATCCGTGTAACTCACACCTGAACCAGTATCTGTCACCCCCGGAAAGTTCCCTGGTGCCTCTTTCCAGTGGCCTGCTCCCCAAAGGCCACAACTGTGCTCTGATTTCCATCATCAGACATTAGTTTTGTCCGTTAAGTGGTATATTTTGTGTAAAAGAAAGCAGATGGTAAGCCGCATTGCACATTACTCAGTAACCAGCACAACTATTAAACAAGGCAGAATCCATCCTCTCTTTTTAAAATAAAACTTTTAACACTTCCAAAGTAGAGTTTTTAAAAAAGTTTAGTTATTTTTTATTTAATTAAATAACCATTTCTGATTCCAGGGAAAGGAAAACGAAGATGCCATTTACCTGAACTGTGTTCTTTTGAAATCCTTAAATAACTTTTGGGAAAGAATGTTTATGCCACTAAAATGACTTATTTTTGTGGTCTTCCAGAAAAAAATTATACTGGGGAAGACGGGATTGAAGTTGAAGTGTCAGGAGACTGCTGGTTCGCCCTTAAATCCCTGGTGGGCTGCCGGTGCGGGTGCGTGTTGCGGCGATCTGCGTCTGCGGTGGCCGCACTCGGTCTCCGCAGGACCCTGGCGGGCCGCGCGCGCTTCCCGCGGGTTTCCTGTCCAGCAGCGGCGAGCCGGGGGCGGGCAGGAAGGGATGCGCTGCCCAGAAGGTGCGGGGGCGGGCCGCGCCCGGTCCCCAGTGCCCCCAGCCCTCCCGCCGCCCGCCCTTCCTGCGCCGTCGGGGGCGGGCCCGGGCGGGGCTGCGGGAGCGGCGCGCCGCGAAGCCTTGGGCGCACAGTCCCGACGCGGGACGCTCCGCGCTCTGCCTCCCGCCCGCCTCGCCGCCTCGCCCGGCCGGCCCGGGGCTGCTGCACCCGCCAGTCCCGAAAGGTAAGAAGAGCGCTCGGCGCCCCGGCGGGCGCTCCTGTGCCGCGGGGGCTCTCGGCGGCTCCGCTGGGGTCGCGAAATGCCCCGGACCCTGCCGCCTCCCCGCAGCCGAAAGCGCAGGTGGACGGCGGCGTTCCCTCCGTGCACGCGCCTCCGCCGCAGGGGACCCGCTTTAGAAAGGCGTCAGTCTCCACAGGTCGGAGTCCCGACGTTAACCTGACTCGGGCTCTCCCCTGGCGCAGGTGTTGCGGAGTGACTGAGACCCGCCGCAGACAGACCGGTGTTGAGTCCGCATTGTTGAGACTCGAAAAATCGCGTCTTGGGATAATAAGCGTTGCAGAATAAGTTTGTTTCTCCCCAAACCCCGAATAAAATGCTTTCTGGGATACAAACTGTATGAGAGAATGAGCATTTCAAAACGGTCCTCATTAGGAGGACCTTGTGCTGACGACCCCAGGGCTAGATTTCCAAGCATGAACTTGACTTGCGGGCCCTTGGAAAGTTGAGTAGACGGGGCGAGCGCACAGACTCCCAGGGAAGCTGCACCCACACCGTGGGACCAGGGCAGAGCAGACTGGACTGAATGCATAAATAAAGCCTGTTTACACCAGCCACTTTGGAATTAGGGATTTCCTTCTCATAAATATTATTCTTAGATATACACACGAGCGTGTGCACGTTTGTCAGAAGGGACAAAATCATTTTGCTTCTTTTTGTTTTCCCTTTTACTCTTTGACAAGTCATCGGTCCCACAGATACTAGCCTTAATTCATTTTCTTTTTCTGCAGCTATGAAGGGGGATATAGAAGCGTCTCTCTTAGCTGGTTTCAGCAAAAAACGTAGGATCTAAGGTTGAGTGATGCTATTAGCCATTGAGAATATTCATTTCTCCCCACCTTCACAGCTGATGCATTTAGAATTTTTCTATAAACTTTAATGTATGTGAATGCTATATAAAAGTATTTTCAAATGTGGTAAAGTATACTTAAGTTCTTATTTTCTTAGAACAATTCTCAAGCCAAACATTGTAAGCAGCAAGTCGTGGTATTGGGAACAACATTTCAGAGAAAATAAGCAAGTAAGGTGAAAAAAAATTACAGAAGCATGTTATGATTTTGATATGACAATAATTGATAGGCTGGTTTGTTTTATAAGTCCATTTCCATTCGGTTCTAAACATAGATTGTCACACAATTCTGTTTTATCGGTCATTTTCATAAGAAGGAAAATGTGTTATAATCACAAAATCATTTACGATTAGGGGTTTTAACTTCTTTAGTGCCAGAAGTGAGCAGTTTGGGAGTTGCCAGTTCAACTTTGGGGAGCTAACTTCTCCTTAGTTTGGTTACTGAGTATCATCAGTGACTTAAAGAAAGCATTTTAATTGCCCGAAGTGCCCACACTTGCCCAAGGGATACAGCGATGCTTTCCACAAGGGCCTCACCTGCTGTCTTTGGCCGGGTTTCCCAGTCCATGTTCAAGGAAAGGATTAGGTCAAATAAATCTGTAGACAATTCCACTAAAACAGAATTTTCTGGTTTTTTTCTTTTTTTTTTTTTTTGCTGGGGAAAGGAGGGCGCCCCAATCATCCCCATAATTACACTTCAAATCCTTCAAATCTCTGCTTCTCTTTGAGGAAGTACGATATTTCCTTTGTTCAAGCAACTCATACTGAAAGAAAGCTAATAGAGACACACCAGTTTCCTTTCCATTGAATGTTGGCTTATTTCAACCAGTCCTCTTATTTATTTATTAATTAATTAATTTATTTATTTTCAACCAGTCCTCTTAATTCCATTAATTTCTGCTCTTATCTGAAGGGATGTAACATTTATTTGGAATATAATATAATTGCCTATCAAAATATATTAACTGAGAGTAATGGGGGACTGTAAACATTAAGAAAATGTGTATTTGACTATGTTTAGAAGCATGTAGTTTGTTAGACTCTAGTATGCAAAAAATTGTTCTTAAATGCCCTGCATCTTATTCTATGGTCTAATAGTCTGTTTATATCAAAGTAAGTGCTTCTTTCCACAAATTACTCTGAACCACCGGCCAACAAGGTCTTCCCTGCCTTCCTAGGTGGTCTGGGAAGACTGCTGTGTAAATCATCTGTCTCCTGGTGCATACCAGCAGCAACAGTATTGCAAGACTGACAGAGGATGATAATTGTAATTTACTTGTTTTCTCCTTAGACTGCCCTAAACAAGGGAAGTCAGGGCCACATGGAGTTCACATTCAATTGTAATACTGTGGATATCTTTTTGAAAGCTTTGATCGTTTGCTATACCTCCTAGGAATCAAGAAATGAAGTAATCCACAGGACACATCAGTTGTGCAAGGAAGTATTAATAGCCCACTTATGGAAACCAGACAGGGATGGTTTGGGTGTACACAGCACAATGCTAACTGAAAGTGCTGCAAAAATTTAGTAAATTGATCAGTGTGAAATGCCAAGCAGATAAAGAGTGTGAAAATGTATTATCCAAATTGGCTATTAGCTTTGATAAAATTAAGCAAGTAACAATAAACTCTTCACTTAAGGATATGTTATAAAGAGAAGAGACTTCGGTGTTTTGCAAAGATAATTTTGGTGTTGAGCACACCTGAATGTGCTACAATGGAATAAAAGGGGCTTATATATAATTACAGATCATTGCCCCTGGGAAAATTAGTGTCATCACTAGTTTCCTTCCAGTATCACTTACGAAGTTTGACTTTTTGGACAGTTTTGTCATTTCATGATTACTATTTTATGAATCACATTGAATGGAGCCATCACTTTTTGAGGTTCTAATTTCAGGTGTTTTTTTAAAAAATCACAATTTGGATGTGAGAAAGGACATGAGGAGACTAAAGCCCTGGGATTTTGCTGATCAGAATGAAACCAATGTTGAAAGACTTCTCAAATCTATTGTTGGTGGTGCTCTGTGACTATGGTGAGTATTGTGAGTATGCTTAATGCTACAGGTAGCAATAAACATAAGTGTAAGGTATATAAATGCATTATATTGATGACTCTTCATGAAGGAGGCAGGGTAGGGTCTATAGTACAATGCCTTTTAAAGTGTGATCTTTGCAACCCTGGGTTCTTTTACGGGGCTTCAGGGGTTCTGCATGATTGATTCAAATTTCACTTTAAATATATTTTAACTCTTTTTAAAAATAATGAACAACTTACTTCCATTTTAACAAATTGGAGACAAGCATGTTACCTTGGGTTCCCTTTGATTTTCTAGTAATTCAGTATAATAAATCACTTCACACACACGGAGTGATGTTTTGTATATTGAGATTCTACATAAGATTTCACTTGATAAGAGAGTTTTGATGCTAAAGTATCTTTGGAATGAATTTCAATCCTTGATGGTTGTGTGCTCTTAGACAAGTTTCTTAGTCTCTTTCAACCTTAGCAATAATATTGACTTCACAGGGTTGTGATACAATAAAATCAAGAATATGAAACACCTTGAATGTCTGAGCATGTAGTAGGTGCTTAAAGTTAGTTCTCTTCATTCATTTTGTTTCCATTCTCAGAATTTTATACGACTACTGAACCAGTAGAGTCAACAATATGACATAATCTTCACTACTTTTCTTTTGATGATTTCCAGATATTTCAGAGACATCTAAGCAGTTGATGATTTGGGAGTGGAAATTGTTTTCAAATTTGATGGAAAAATTGTGATCTGAGAGATAAAGAATACTGGCTTGTATAATGTCAGTGTTACAGCCAGTTAAATGGATCAGAGCATGTGCTGTTCATTTCACTTAGTAGATCTCCTTTCTCAGTCTTTTCTTTTTTAAGAAGTTTATTTAAACAAGAAGATGCTTCATTTAAGGAAAACTAATGTGGAATTTAATTCTGTTTAAGTAATTTATTCCTACCTAAAACCAGATTGCTCCACACGTAATGGGCTTCTACAAAAATTTATAAGTCTCTTTGGTTGCATAATGATAAATAAAACATCAAAATTCTCCATTTAAACCAAGTGTGCAAGGATGTTTGTTGTTAAGAGCAAGATATCTTACTAGAATATAAAAATAAAAGTTCAATGAATATAAAATAGAGCATAGAGTTTGAGTGCATAGGTCACTAATGGAAAGGAAGGCATTTTCATAGATGTATTTTTTCCCCTTTATCTCCATTTCATATTGATCAAAATATACCATTATCAGTTTTCTTAAAGCAACATGTTTATGTAGAGATACCAGTTACTTTAAATACAATAAAGAAATGCAGAGAGGGGAAATGAAAGAATAGAATAGTCAGGATGTGGAAGAACCAAATCGTAGTTTTCTAAATGAGAATGTATTCTTGTCTGTAGGAACAAGAGTTCTGGAGTAAAGTAGCAAGTTCTCCCTTTATACACACCTCCTATCTGCTGCTGCTGGAATCCATCCATTGCATCTTTGTTCTCCATTTCCAACTGGGCATGCGTGTCTGTTTCATTGATCGGCTCCCCATTAAATCAGAATCTGATCTACCTTATTGACAATTTCTGTCATTCATAATAGATTTTCATTAGTTAACTAAGTGGTGTATGTCTCTTAATCTTAAAATGCACCATAGAGCCATCCCGCCCCCATCAGATTCGAATTAATCTGATTTTCTCAGTCGTAACTTCTTCCCGTGGCTGTGGTAAGTGCGGGAGTCTCTTTAGCCCTAGTTCATGAAAGGTGCCAGGTCTGCTCTGAACTGGCATACAAGCTGTACCAGAATCACCCACCTTCCTCAACCTTGAGTCAGTTCCAAGCAAAATGGAATTTCCCTCAACTTCTATTTTGCCTAAATAGAAAAAAGAAAAAAAAGAATTTTATCCTGTTATGGTTTTAAAACAAGTGATCAAGAATTCAAGCCTATCCAAATTTTAGATATTTTATTTCACCTTATCTCAGATAACAACTAGGTGAAGTGCTGAGCTAATTAAAAAAAAAAAACCCACCTCTATGTGCCAAGATATTCATGTGCTGATTCTGATAATCATTGACTGAATATCTGTAAGGGTATTTTAAAGCCTACCAGCCAAAACAAAAAACACATGAGCCCCTTTGGACATATATGCTATGTATATATTATATATGTGTGATGCATACATAATAAGAATAATAAATTCATACTTACGTAAGTTGTTTTTCAAACCTAAAGGGCACTGTAGTCCCTTAAATCTAGAATTCTTACTCTCGCCATGGGCCAGCTGATTGTTGCATTGCCAAATTCTGCCTCTTTTGATACGTATTTGGATAGGGTTCAAAATAGAAACAAGGATTCTTGTGTGTCTGTGTTCTTTGTCCTCTTCAGCTGCTCTGTGGGGTCTCTTTGTAAAAGATATAATTGATCCTAACTGAATGATACTTGGGAAGCCAGTAGTCGCCTGTCCTATCTAGGCCAATACCAGTCACTGTAATGTCATTAAAATTGCCAGGGATAAACCTAGTTATTTCATAAACATTCACCCTATCCCTGGGGTTTCCCTTGCAGAGTAAAGTGTCAACATTTTTATCCATCTAAAAATTTCTGCACCACACAAACTGAGGACACTGGTTCCTTTACTGGTAAAAACTCCCAAGTGTTTGTCTTGAATATCAGAAAATAAGAACTTTGAAGTAAATTTTGGGTTTTACGTTTGACATAATCTGCAGCTTGTATTGTGTCATTTAAATAGAGCTTTCTCTTATTTCTCTCTGTATCCATTTCCCCAAATACCAGAATATGATTAAAATAGAAAATGAGAGGTATTGGATTTTTGTCCTGAGAATTGTCAGTTATTCTAGCTTTATAGATTTTCATTACAGATATTATATTATTGAGCATTGTGAATTCAGAGTATCATTAATTATTTTAAACATAACTATGAAAAATGAAGATGATGGAATAGAGCCACTTTAGAATGGAAAGAGCACAATGCCCAGCTCCCAGATCTGTACTCAGCAACATTTTGCATTACCCTTGGCTCAATTCTAACTTCTATTCTGTCTAAAGTGCTGTTTTTGAGCCGGGCATGGTGGGATGTGCCTGTAGTCCCGGCTACTCAGGAGGCTGAGGTGGGAGGATTGCCTGAGTCTAGGAGGTTGCAGTGAGCTATGATTGTGCCACTGCACTCCAGCTTGAGCGACAGAGCAAGACCCTGTCTCTTTAAAAAAAAAAAAAAAATGCACCTCTTAAAAACCAACCCTGACCATTTCATTTCAGTTCTTGGAGAAGCTGAATATCTCTTCTTGGGAGAGCCAGGCCATGTAGCGCTAAGCAACAAGACAGTTTCTGTGGATTTCCAGTATTTTGATGGTGCTAATGGGACGCTGAGGAATGTGTCTGTCCTGCTGTTGGAGGCCAACACCAATCAGACTGTTACCACCAAGTACCTCCTGACCAACCAGTCCCAGGGAACACTCGAGTTCGAGTGCTTCTATTTCAAGGAGGCTGGTGATTACTGGTTCACCATGACTCTGGAAGTGACAGACAATAGCACTCCAGTCTCCTGGTGGGAGAAAAGTGCCTTTCTGAAGGTGGAATGGCCTGTCTTTCACGTTGACTTGAATAGGACCTCCAAGGCAGCAGAAGGCACCTTCCAGGTGGGCCTTTTCACCAGTCAACCACTATGCCTGTTTCCTGTGGACAAGCCCGACATCATGGTGGACGTCATCTTCACCAACAGTCTTCCCCAGGCCAGAACAAGCCCGGAGCAGCCGCTGGAGATAAGAGCCAGCAAAAGGACAGAACTCGCTCAAGGTCAGTGGGTTGAGTTTGGCTGTGCACCTGTGGGGCCAGAAGCCTATGTCACTGTGGTGCTGAGGCTGCTTGGGCGAGACTCGGTCATTACCTCCACGGGGCCCATTGACTTGGCCCAGAAGTTCGGATACAAACTGGTGATGGTGCCAGAGCTCACGTGTGAGTCCGGCGTGGAGGTGAGGGTGCTGCCCCCACCATGCATCTTCGTCCAGGGAGTGATCGCTGTCTTCAAGGACGCCCCTGGACACCCTAGGGGGAGGACTGTTCAGCTGGCCGAGAACAACCTGCCCCTGGGAGAGAGGAGGACAGTATTTAACTGTACTTTGTTTGACATGGGGAAGAATAAATACTGCTTTGACTTTGGCATTTCAAGCAGAAGCCATTTTTCTGCAAAGGAGAAGGAGTGCATGCTAATCCGGAGAAATATAGGTTGGTATTGAGATTTTAAAACATTTTTAGGTCAAATCTGTGTCTTCATGTAATCAAAATTATTATTTATAATTTAGGTGAACTTTAGGCAAATGTACCATCATTTTTGTGGTTCATTCCTTATACTATACCAATTGACATTGTCATCCTTATCTGAAAAATTAAGACTAGTGGTAAACAGACCCACTTAACCTCTTTAGGTCGCAGTTTCCCCATCGGTAAAATAGGGATAATAAAATACCTACCTTAGAGTTGTGGGGTTGAATGAAATAAACATGTAACCTTCTCAGCTTGCTACCTGGCATATAGAAAGTGCTCAATAAACATTAGCTATTGTTATATTTTAAAAATCCTATTATTACGTCATATGGTAAGTCCATGGCAGACATGACTAGAATGCAAACCTATATCCCAAACTGTAGTTAGCGATTTCTGTCTGCCTCTAGCTGAGCATTCTCTCTTTTCTCTTACATCATTCATTATAGGAATTAAGACTTAGTGAGAAACCAAAACAGATTTCTGAAAACTTCTCCAGATTCTGGGTTCTTGGTGTAAAGCCCTGCCTAATCACAAAGAATGGAAGTGACAATTCCATTCTCCATGCTGCTCTTTGCATTTCTTTCCCTTTTCCTGGGTACAGCCCTGGTCTTAGCATGGTTTTAATTTGACGGAGATGGTCTGGTTTGCTTGCCTGCTGTTCTTGTCTTCATCCCCACTGAGCCCAGTGCCACCTGACTGCACCTACAGACTATGTCTGTAGCCCCACGTTCCTTGCTGCAAATTTACCCACTTCCTTTTCCCACAAGTCCCTTTCCTTCAGCTCTCTCCCCCTCCACTGGCCACTTCCCTGCTTGCACTCACCTCTCTATCCAGCCTAGATTCCGTGGTCCATCTCTTTAACTACCCTCCTACCAACATCCTAAACTCCTCT
>CAUYSK010048500.1:0-35370 GCA_963575035.1 Avahi laniger | reverse complement strand
CGGCTAATTTTTTCTATATATTTTCAGTTGTCTGGCTAATTTCTTTCCATTTTTTTAGTAGAGATGGGGTCTCAGTCTTGCACAGGCTGGTCTCGAACTCCTGAGCTCTAACCATCCGCCTTCCTCGGCCTCCCACAGTGCTAGGATCACAGGCATGAGCCACCACGCCCGGCCTTTTATCTGTAAAATTCTTAACATAAAAGGAGCTTTATTTGATATTCCCAACACTAGTGAACCCTTTTGAGAGAATAAGGATTTTACTGGGAAATATGCATTTTATATGTCACTAAGTTATAATTAGGTTCAGAGTATTTAAAAAAAAACAAAACCTTGTGTTAGAGGCAAATGCTTTATGATAGGACCCAGTATCAAGAAATTCACTACTGAGCTGTCTCTCCCAGATGGAGGTGATCTCAAATCAATTATTTTCTATCTCAGATTTCAAATTTGTCTCTCTCTCCCACCATCCTACAAAACTATTAGCCAGCCCCTTGAAGTTAATCTGTACATGCATCTGATTTATTTTTGCTTTCCCCCTCCAGAGCCTTGCATATAGTGTATGTAGACATGGAGAACTCAGTCTCTTCTTTCCCCTCACCAAGTCAACCTCTCCTGGCCTTCCATGTCTTCTATTTAGCTACCAATCAAGGGAAGATAAGCTCCTAATCTGATTGGTTAGAGCCCCACAATGGGCCATGATTACTAGTGGGAAGCACAAACTCAGGTCAGCCTTCTCTTTCTTCCACATTCGCACAGCTGAGTGAGTAAGTAGATTCAAAGTTTGTCATTGGCAGAGACTCTAAAGTGCCCTCTTGGCTTGACTTCTTCCTGTATGTGGCTTGCCAGAAGGTAGTAAGGTCCCTTGAATTAAACTGTGGGGTTGGGGGGAAGGTTGGGGAGGTGGAGTATAGGGTATCAGAAAGAGTCAGAGGTTAGCCTTAAGCCCAAGCCTAAGGAGCCTTAAGCCCAAGCCTAAGGAGAGTGCTCTGTTCCAGCTTATACAAAGCACTGCTTTTAGGTTTTGGCTTCATGCATAGTAATCAATAAAATGGTTCTTTACTTGCTTAAATTATTACCAATTATGGCTTTGAGTGCATAGTTCCAATGTCTGTTGGCAGGAGGAGATTTACACATTCTTGGATTCCCTGGACATCAAATTACTGTCAAAAACCCCATTCTCAACCATAACAGGAATCATTAAAAAATAGTCTGCTCAATGAATCAGTACTTCTATTTTAGACTCTTTATGTAAACAACAATATAATAAATACCATCAGCATGTTTAATTAAAAGAGTTATAAACCAAAACTGGCTTACATATTCAATCTTTTTATATTTTTAAAGAATTTAGAATAACTTTCAAAAACCTGCACTTATTCTTTTTTCTTTGTCTTCCAGTTGTATGTCCAGTGGTGCCTGGGCTCTCAAGTTCACATGCTCATTTCTAAGTTGTTTGCCTTCATCTGGCTGCATTTTCTTGACCTGTACTGCTTGGGCATTATCAATAATGTAACTCTCCGTGGCAAACATATTTCTCTTGTATCTCGATTTGCCAATGTAAGGGCTTTCATCTGGGGTGTTATCAATTTCTGCATACTAAAAGCAAAATAAATTAATAGATTTATGATTTAATAAGTAACTTCCAAGCAGTCAAATGATATTATTCATTTTATTAGTAATAAACATATCACAGAATTGCCTACATTTATATTAATCCTATATGCCTAGAAGTTCAAAAATATATATATTTTTTGTCTTATTCTTAATATACCAAAAAAAATTTGAACTAAAAATGGTCTCAAAAGGATTCTTCTTCTTACCACTGAAGAGTGAAAGTTTGGATTGACTGATTAAAGAACTGCCTACAGTTATGTGATTTTTAGTTCCACTTAATTTTTCAAATTAGAAATCTGGATGTTTTATTTTGGTTTCTAGGCTGATACAAGTAAAATCGCAGTCTGATAAATTTTAACAATTAAATTTTAAAAAATTAAATAATATATGATATTGGTTGGAATCATTAGGGCTTAGAGGTTAGGCAGTTCCCCTCTTGCAGTGGTATTTATAGCATTTGTACCAATAATGGTTGCCTAATACTGAACCCAGTGATTACTGAACAAATCATGTAGGGAGATGACTATTCCATGGTACTAAAGCACTTTCTCTGGAAGTTTGGATTTAAGGGACCTGATTAACCCATAGTCTCAAGCAAGGTAACTGCTGCTTTTGATTATAGAATATGGCTGTGGGAAAAATTCTCTTGGGGCTTTTTATCTCTTTAAGATATTTTTCTAACTCCCTGAGCCAAATATTTCACAGTTTCAATCAAAATGCAGTTTACTTCCCTCAAACAAGAAAGTGGAGTAGTTATTGATAAAATCCCTTACATGTCCCCACCACCTGCCTTCCCCCAGCCCAACCCCATCTGGCTTTAATTTTGGGTTACTAATATATTAAAATAACTTACCTCTGATGGATAATAATTTAGTGGCTCAAATTTAGCATCAATTTTATGAAAGGCCAATTCCTGTTCCAGCTCATACTGCTTCTGACATGCTCGTGTTAGTTCCATGGTCTTCTGTTTTAGCTATTAGTCCAATATATATGAGACGATATATCAGTAAGTTAGTATAAAGGTGCAATGATAAGGCAAGTTCTCATCATAACTAAAAATTATATTTTCAAAACTCCACAGCAAACCACACAACATTCAGAACACTTTATCTTAATTCTAAAGTACTATAAAAAATGAAATACAAAATTATCATACAAGATCACATAAAAGACCTTTGAAGTTCATATGCTGTTTTAGGACACAATGAATAAAGACTTTAAAGGTCATTTAAATTTGTTTTATCTAAATGTAAAAATAACTCTGTATCAATTATTTTTCTGTAACTGGCTACTAAGTATCTGCTTCCTGATTTCTCAATAATTAGCACTAATTTATTGGACTTTTTCTTCTATTTTAATGATAGCTTTAAATCATGGGGGACAATGATAATTGACATTAACTATAGAGGAATGAGGAAGAATGAGAAGGAAGAAAATAAGAGGTTGGTTTTAATGTTGTACTGTTGTTGCTGTGGTATTTGTGGCTAACAGCATCTCAGTTTTAAGTGTTCAGAACATTATTCTTTGTAACAGAGGGTAAGGAACGTGAATAAAGTCAATCAGATCCAAATATGTAATATTAAATTTTTAATTAAGTAATTCTATTACAATTATAACTTTTTAGTCATCCTTAGAAATTTTTGGAGCTGGGAGAAGACAAAAAAAATCATCCAATCTAATTCTATGAATTTATAAATAAAAAAATTAAATCTCAGATTGGTGAACTGACTTGTCAAAAGATATATATTAGAGTAGTGGCAAAGGCTAAATATTTTATTAACTAACTAACAATACTAGCCCCCTTTCTACTAAACCAGTCCTTTGAGTTCCTTTCAAAGGTCCACTAAGTGATTTTTTTATCTTTTTTTTTTGTCAGTGTCTGATAGTAGAGATCAGACAACAAACATGCAGAAAATTTTCATTAATATGAAAATACAAGCTGAAGAGAATAATACATAAACAAACATGAACATTTTACAAGGCCCAGGAAATCAAGTCGTGCATGATTTACTTTACAGTCACCTCCTGATTATCCATCAAAATGGAAATAATGCTAGCCTGGATAACAGGTAACATTGAGCTGAGTACTCACTGTGTGCTAGACACTGTGCTAAGTATTTTACATATGCTATTTTACTGAATCTTCACAACCACCCTATGAGATGATAAAAGGTTCACAGAGAAGTTAAATAACTTGCCCAACTGCATAGCTGGTAGTAGAAGACGCAGAGTTCAATTCCAAGACTCCTTCAGATATAATACTCTGCTTATCATACCATGCTGCCTCCCATGTCCTGTTGCAGGGTGTCCAGCATATTACCCACACTGATATTTTTCACTGAATGCTCATAAGTCCCTGAGTCTCAAGAAAGCAACTCACAACCAACAGTGTCAATGAATCTTAGGCTTCTCTCCTCAAAACTCATTGGCAATAGGGGAAAACAAAAGGCAAATGTAACTGGTATCATAGAGAATGCATGGACTGGTCTCTGGCAAATAATAATAAATAGTCTGTGCATTCCAAAGTACTATTGTGTCTTTCATAGCCCTAAGCTTAGCATATAGTAAACTCACAATAAATGTCTATTGAAGAAACTCATAAATGAGAGCAAAATGGAGTCAAATGAACTGGAAAGTAGGCTAGTTGCAGTATTATAGCTGTGGATAATCAAAAGTTGACTGCAGGTAACATATTCACCAATCATAAAAATAATACAGATTCTTTGGTCCACATTCAAATTTGCTTTTGTATGTACACATCCATTAAGAAAATAATACACACATACACACAAGCACATTTCTCAAGGAGGCAAGCCAGTTTCACAACTTAAAATATAAGCAAGCATATTAATACAAGTTATCATGCAAACCATGAAAAGCATAGTGTGCTGTTCAGCCCTGAAAGAACTACCTTTAAGGAAGAATAAAGAATCAGCCAGAAAAGGGCCTGCCAGAAACCAAGAGAAGGGCTAAAAGGAGAAAGAAGCAAACAGATATTGTCACCTGGAGAACTCCAGAAAGTTAAGTTGTAATAATATAAGTTGCTCTTTCCTGACAACTTACTGTAGGAAGATATGATGTTAATCAGATGATTATCAGTGGTTTTTGATTATACCAACTTCTATTGCTGTCCATTCCATAATAAAGTAGAATAGATTGCCAGGTGTGGTAGCATGGATAACCAAAAGGATATACACTAACATCTGGGGAATGGGGTGGACTTTCATTTCTACTGTATATATTTGCATTATCTAAATTTGTTATAACATACATAAATTTTGTATATAAACATGCTTTTAAGTGGTTAATGATAAAAATAACATAATGACACAGAGAAGAGTACGATCTAACAAAGTTACAGAAAAAAAAGTAAAAACTGCTGACAATTTACAAAACATTTATTCACAGCAGAAACATATCAACATTATAAATAAGCAAAAGAGAAAACTATGCAATCATAACAATCCATAATTTTGGGATAGTGCAAAGTCTTAAAACACAACATTTTGCCAAGGTTTTCAACAGATTGACTAACATGCACCAGGGAGTCAGCATACAGAAATTATAAAGTTCTTTTATTTTAGTAATAAAAGATAGATTTTATGTTCCAAAAAAGAACTGCAACTCAGGAAAATTTATTAAATGTCTACAAATGTCACATAACACTATGGTAAGTACTGGTTTTCATTTTTGTATTTTAAACACAAATGTTATGTGATGGCACACAAAGTTCGCTGTTTAAATACAATTGATTGCCATGTAATTCTTCACTGGTTTCATTACTCATTCATTCATTCTATTTTTTTTTTATTTTATTTCTTTTTTAGAGATGGGATCTCACTATATTGCCCAGGCTGGTCTCAAAGCTCAAGCAATCCTCCTACCTCACTCCCAAGTAACTGGGACTACAGGTACATGCTACCACAACTGGCAATCTATTCTACTTTATTATGGGATGGACAGCAATAGAAGTTGGTATAATCAAAAACCACTAATAATCATCTGATTATTAACATCATCAATATATGCCTTTAGAATGCAGCTGAGATATTTGAAAACTATCTTCAAATAAAAGGCACGTGAAAAAACCCACAAATACTCTGAACATTTGCATAACATTGCTGGGGAAGCTATCCTGTCTTTCTATCATGTCCCCCTGGTATAAATTACCTTTTTTTCTCAGACAAAGAGACGTTCAAGAAGGAGGTAGTTAAGAATCATATTTCAAGTAACAATTTCCTTCCCCACACAAGGTAGGGAACATTCTTTTCTCCTTGTTAAAAAACAAGTAACTGATTAGGCAGAATTCTTCTTGTTAAAAAAAAGCAATAATTAAGCAAGAATACCAGTCTTGAAAGGGAGATGTAAAAAAGGATAAATGTATCTAGGATTCTATTATTTACAGGATAAGTATAATTCTCTAAATTATAAATAGATCGGAATAAGGAATTGTCAGAAGAAAATAAAAGAGGATATCAATAGTTATTTTTTCCTTCAGGAAAAATAGCCTAAGTTTACAGAATCAGATTCTCTGGCTGAAAAAACCTTTTAAGGTCACTTAGTCCATCTCCCTGTCTAATATTCTTGATCTTTCCCCCAAATCCTGAGCATATGGGCATCCAGCCTCTGCCTGTTTCAGGCAGTGACAGCAAACACAATCCAGAGTTATCACATTTTATCTCAGCTATTAGAAATTTCTATTTTATTACTAAATGAAAATGTGTTTTATCATAATTCCATTTACTGGGCCTTATTTTTATCTCATGGAACCTTAGTATATAACTCTAGTCCTTCTTCCATGAAATACTCCTTTGAATTTCTGAGAGCAATTCTCATAGCTCACTGGGTCTCCTCTTCTTCCCTGTTCTTTTGTCCATTCCTCATATAACATGGTCTTAACAGGTTTGAAGCCTCTGGGTCAGTCACCTTCTAAACATACGCTATCTAGTTTGTCTAAATCTTTCTGTTTGAATATATTTTTTCCTACTTCAACCATAAAGCCAAATTATACAAAATTTAAATATTATAGAAATGCATAAAGGGCAATTTGAAAGTGTTCTATAGTTTCATTCCTCAGAAATAAGAGATTGGTATATATCCTGCCATTTTTCCCTAAACATACTACAAAGTATTTTTAGATATAGCAACATACTTGATATACTGTTTTGCAACTTGCTTTTTTTCACATAGTAAAATGTGTTAGACATACTTCCATGTCATGACACACAGGTCTACCTCATTGTATTAACAGCAACACTCTATTCTACCACATGAAAGTCCACTGAGGAACATTTTAGTTATTTGTAATTTTTGCTAATATGAACAATGCTGTAGTGAATATCCTTATATATGCGTGTGTGTGTGTTTACCTATACATATATATATGCATATATATGCAAAATCTTTATATATTCTTGCTACCATTTCTGCAGAATATATTATTAGAAATGGAATCTCTGAGATATCAAGTATATCCATTTAAAATTTGGATAATTTCGCCAAATTGCCTTCTAAAAGTTTTGCCAATGTACAATCTCCCCTACAATGTTGTTGTTCAACTCCTCGTAGTGTGGGGTGTCACCTTTCCCTTTTGTTCTGGATACCACATTTCACATAACGTAGCCCAAAACAGCATTAGTCTTTCAGGAAGCCTTATCACAGTGTGCACAGTTAACTACAATTTGTAAAGCCTTTTGCACATATTACTGTTAAACCCACATCTTCCCCATTCTATAGTCAGGAAGTTGTATTTTTAGACTGAAGGGCAAAGCATTCTCTATCTTAAGAAAATATAGCCAAAAACAATGGAAAATATGAACTTACCAATTCATTTTTTGTGTTTAGATCACTCTGTAGCTCCTTACAGCTCTGTTTCTGTAACATGGCCTCCTCTTTTAATGATTTGTTCAGTTTATCTTGATGCTGAATTTCCTCAAGAAACCTTGTTTGTTTGCTTTTAAGCTCTTCAGTTTCCATCGTCTTCTTTTCCAAGTCTCTTTCCAGTCTTTCTACCTCTTCTGAAAATAAAAATTTAATAGTTTATCATTATATTTCCTACTTGAAAAAAGGTAAGAATATTTCTTAAAACAATAGCAAAAAAGTCTAAGAATAATGTTAATACAGTTCTAATTTTAAAATTATCCATCATGGTTTTGCGAAAAAAGACGATTTTGAACTTGAAATTGATTTATATTAAAAGGCAAGAAGGCATGGTTATCATTTGGATTACATTTTAAAAAGATAATACTTTATTACCAAGTATTTAATCCAATTAGTGTGTTGATAAACAAAGTTTCTTCCCCAGATCCCCTTTAAAAAACATGCACTATTTTATTTGATATTAGTAATTACATTTAAAGGATACTGCAAACATGTTTGTAAAACATTACATTCTCTTAAAATCCTTCAAAGGCTTCTTCTTAGGATGAGATCTGGAAAGCTTACATGAAGAGCATTCTTCAGCCTCATCTTCAAGCATACTCAACTATAGCTTTCCTAAAATGATCCCAGTTCTTTAGATTTATGATGCCTCTTTTCACCTCCAGGCTTTTATTCACAACTTTTACCTGGAACTGTCTTCCTCTATCTTCTACTGTGCTATTTTATTTTATATCTTCCAGATCTTAAGTTTTAAATAACATTTTGAGAAGCCTGCCCTGACCCCGAGGTTAGATGCTTCTCAGGGATGCTCCCTTGCCACCCTGAATTTCTGCTATAGCCCTTGTCACACAGGGAGTTGTAAAATGTGATCAAATAGCTTGGCTCTCTGTCTTCCCCACTAAAGCTTCACAAAAGCAGAAACTGCATCTATCTGGCTCACCACAGGATCTTAACATTAAAGGCTTCTAATTAATATTTGAAGTCATGAATGAACCATAAGTAGTTTAAACACTTCCCCTAACAGTATATTTATATGATGACTTTCCTTTGCATTATTTATATTTTTAATGATTCCAAAACATAAACTTCAGAATAACAAATGTTGAGTTAGGGGGAATTCCAAACTATTAGAAATTTGCCATGTTTCTCAAGTATTGGATCAAACCATATGAAATTGCCATTTTTGTAGGTCAAAACAGACTAACATCAATTTCAAATGGTTGAACACACAGGCTCATTTCCCAACACTCTAAAATGGCTATTTCATACATTTCTCTTTCTCCTCAAACCTCCCATACATCTTTTTCTATTTTTTCTCTCTGCTGACTCACATTTCATTGAGAAAATGACCCCATCAGTGGGAACTCCCTTATTTTCCCACCACCAAAGCAACAAAACTACCCACATGCATACATATCTTCTCTCCTTTCTGATGGAGAAAGTGTCCCTCCTACCAAGCGATGGTTTTTTCTCTTTTTCTCTAATCTTTTTCTCTTGTCTCCTCAAAGACCAAAAGAATTGAGCCATGACTTCTTTCTCCATTCTGATCTTGAACATTGTTTGTTTCTTTGATATTGGCTTTGAGGTTTACTGTATTCATTGTTTCTACTCATTTTCTGGTCCAGAAGATACTGGTGAATTTTTAATTTTTTTAACTTTTAGATTTTTTAAAAAAACTCATTTATTAAGTACTAGGGAAGAGAAATTGTGGGAGGAAATTTCATATCTTCAGGCAAATGTCTCCCTCTCATTTACTCTTCAGCCCATTATAATCTAGCCTTTGTCTCTACCACTCCTTAACTGCTCCTGTCAAGATCATCATCACATGTTGCCAACCTAAAGCACTTCTCTGATCATCTCACTTCATGTCTCAGCAACATTCAACATGGTTGACCACTTCCTCTCTTGAAACCTTCTTCTCTGGGCTTTTGTAACCCACTATTTCTTGATTTTATCCTACTTTGCTGGCCTCTCATTCTCAGTTTCCTTAACTGGTTGCTCTTCTTTCTCATCCCAACCCCCGCCTGAATGAGCTGGTTTCCACGGAAATAAATATCACTTTTATGCTGATGACTCTCAAAGTTATATCTCTAGTCCAGATTTCTTTAAACTCCAGATTCACATTTCTGACTCTCTACTTGACACCTACTTGGTTGCCTTACAGACATTTCTAAACAAAACTCTGAATATGTCCATTTTTATAAATGATATCATCATCTAGCCACTTACTGAAATCAGAAGGCTGAGAATGAGCCACTCCATTAGAAAGAGCTGCTGATTCTGCCTTCAAAATTGATCCATCTATTTTTCAAATCCATATCCAACACTTAAACACAGACCACTCACATTTCTAGCCTGGATTACTCCCATCTAAGTACTAACCAGACCCAACCCTGCTTAGTTTCCAAAATCAGAAGAAACTGGGGATGTTCAAGGTGATATGGCATAGACTCTAGCCTAGATTACTACACCAGGCTCCTAACAGGTCCCTTCCTCTCCATTTTGTCCTGCTCCAAATCATTCTCCACCATGCACGAAAAATTATTTTCTTCATATATAAACTGGATCCCATGTCCCATTTCTGCTTAAAAATTGTCAGTGGCTTTCCATTGCACATGGAACAAAATCCAAACCCCAAGGTCCTGTGCCATTTCACACCTCCCTATCTCTTCAGACTTTTTCTTGAACTACCCACCAATCCTTCTGATCTTCTTTCAGTTCCTTGAACTCATCAGGGTCTTTCTAACCTCAAAGAACAAGCTGCTCCCTCTTCCTGAATGCCATTCTTCACATGGCTAACCGTTTTTTCCCTTTGCCTTCAGCTTAAATGTCTCTTTCTCAGAGAGCCATTCTTTTATACCAAAAAGAGGGTTCCTCTCAGTTACTTTATTTGGGTTCATTTGTTTTTTTGTCTGTCTTCTCCACTAAAACGTAAGTTGCATGAAGGCCAGCACCATATGTGTTGCTCATTAGTGTATCCATAGTGTCATGTAGAGTGCCTGGTGCCCAGTACATGCTCAATAAATATTTGTTGAATGAATTGACTTAAGGTGCCATTTTCCATGTACATTTTAATAGCATTATAAATTTCGCAGTACATTTTTCTAGATAACTCCTGAAAACAAATTCTTCCCTTATCCAAATTTAGTTTAAATGTCATCTTACCTAAACTGAATCTCTCAAAAGCCTCCTGTCTATCTTGAGTGGTTACTGGCTGATCTTCCAAACTTTCCAGTGAACGGAGGTGGAAAATGGTAAATTGGAGATAATGAGGAAGGGTCACAATTGGATTTTCAATTAGGATCAGAGAAGTCAAATCTTGAAGTGGTTTCAACCTGCTTACATCTTGTAGCTGAAATGATAAAACATTAGTATTAGGATAGTTTAATTTAAAAATCATAAACATACTTAAAAGAAGTAATAAGTTAGGGAAATTTCTCTTAATATGGCAACGAATCTATTCACGAAGCCAATTATCCAAAAGTAGTGGTGTATACAGAAAGGGAATATGTGAGTATTTATAGTGTATCAGAGTAGTATTATATACTTTCCATATACCATTTCATGTGTGACTCCTCACAACAACCTAGGATGTATGGATCATCTTAATTTTACAGATGAACAAACTGAGGATCAAAAAAGTTAGGTGACTTTCCCAAAGCTCAGAGCCCAGAAGTAAAACAGGACTTGAATTCAAGTTTGTGTAATTGTACACCTATTGTCTTTTCATTATACTGATTGATTGAATAAATTAAAAAATGAATGTCTAAAAAAAATTTTGATAAATCTTCAGATAACTGAGTTATAATTGACAGTTAAAAGACATAAGGGTATGTAAAGATACTCACATTTTTAAAGTGAGATTCTTATGTTATTCAAAGAGGGACTTTAAAAGGTTTAGAAACAGAATTCCAAATAATTAGTACAAATAAAACTTCTCTCCTAAGTGAATATGTATCACTCTTAATTATGCCAACATCAAATGTAGACTAGGTTGAGAACATCATACAAAATTAGAGATATTTATTTATTGAATGATTTTCCTATTACTCAGCTGACACTGAGTACTACCTAAAGATCAAATACTTTGAGAAATATTTGTAGCAAATTTTAGACTAATGGCTACCTCTTCCCATTATCCCATAAGCTTCAAGAGCTCAAGGTGATCCTGCACAACATGGTATGAGGCTTGGGCTCTGAGGCTCTTGGGCTGTCACAGTAGAGTCACCTTACCAGATCTTTATGAAGATGAAATAAAACAGCATATATATTGTTAATAATACAGTGTTAAATAAATGCTACTTATTACCGGCCTCCACTGGTAAAGGTTTAAGGAATACAGCCTCAGAGTTATTTGGTGCTTTAAAGTTTTTACAGCATTTTTACATCTATCACTTCATCTGAGCCACATAATACCCCTGTAAAGGAGGCAGTATAGGAATTAAATTTCTCCAATTTAAATAGGGAGTTTTAGAGGGATTATGGAATTCTCCAAGGACACAGAAGGCAAGTCTAGGCCCATACTTGAAGTCACATCTTTCATTTTCTATTCTATAACTGATGTTCTATAAATTACAGCATGATTTTTCCCATTTTAATTTAATGTTTTTACTAAGAAAATGCTTATTGAACATCTAATTATAAATAAATACCATAAGAAAATCACAAATTGTACTCCAGAGAAAAAAATACATCATTATCCAATTATGTGAACCGTGATAACAAAGTTGTTCTACTATAAAAAGCTAGTGATCAGCCTCCTGTAACATCTAACATCATAATGAAGATTAATTCGTAAATTTGAAAACTTGTTACTACAAGGTAATATTGTTAGAAAAAATGAATTCTGTTCTACGCATTCAGTGATCTGGATCCTGGTACAAGCTGTGATTTTAGGTAAGGGACTTAACCTCTCTGAGACTTTACTTGTAAAATGGAGTAAGATGATAGTATCTAACTCATAGTATTATAAAAGTAATCCCTGTACTACCTCCTTAACAAGAACGTTATAAGGCTCAAATGAAATGATAAATATAAAAATGCTAAGAGATCAGTTCTTAGTTACTGTGGAACTCATGCAAAATGAGGACTGCCTATATTTAATTATTCTAGAGAATCCTGGGTTAATATCTGAATTTGTCATTTGATCAAAGGGCCAATGACATGATAAAAGAAGAACTGCCATTTTTACAAAACTTAGATTTTGAATCTTTCATTTTTCAACACACCCAAAAATATGAACAAATTCTTGCTATTCTGAGTAACTTACCGATGATATCTTGTTGCCTTTCAGATTGAGGACTCGCAAAGATTTTAACTTCTTCCCTAACCATACTGGAATATGCTCAATTTCATTTCCTGCAAGGTTTAGCTTTTGCAGATTACACAAATTTTCTATGCCTTCAATTTTGCTGAAAACCAAAAAATAAAATTAAATCTAGTAAGTGCAATGATAGATTCCCTTCACTGTATTTTTAGAATAAACAGCTTTGGTTCCATGTGGAGTTCTTTACATAATTGTAATTTATCAACTTTTTCCTTAAATGAGAACAGAGAAAAGTAGCTAAAATTAAATTTACCAGAACAGCTAAACTGTCAACCCTACATTATTATGCCCAGGAATTCTACCCCTCTTACTGTCAGACTCAAGACTGTATAACATAGAAGAGTGTGTCTGTGCCAATCTCACTGACTACTGTGAAAAGTCCTAGAAGGTAGCCAGGGAAAGCTGGAAAGTTCAACAGCACACTGTGTTATGCCATACAGTCCTGCCCAAGAGAAGATGTCCTTAATTACTCCCTGAAGTCATTACAAAAAGATTAGCTATACCAGCAGGATAGGAGAGGCCCTAG
Organism: Avahi laniger; assembly: GCA_963575035.1. Taxonomy (NCBI): domain Eukaryota; kingdom Metazoa; phylum Chordata; class Mammalia; order Primates; family Indriidae; genus Avahi; species Avahi laniger. The sequence goes on along the minus strand of CAUYSK010048500.1, from coordinate 22,024 downwards.
AAAAATATGTGTTTATAAATGTAAGTATTTAATCAGAATATTTAAATTAATAAAACATCGCTCATATTGATGAATTTTGATTGATAAAATTTTTCCCAAATTACTTCCAATTTAATTCCTTGGTCAATTTTCCATACTATGCAAATACTTTTAAGCTTCTCTCTATACTGGGCAAATATTTCTAAGCTTCTCTATTTTCATTTTTATTTTGCTGAAATTATTTTCATTAGGATTAATTCTTTTTTGATACAAATTTTATATTAAGAGTTTGATTCATTAATCAGTTTTTTTCATTTCATTTTTGTCTTATTAGAACTTCTCCTACTGTTAGTTATTTTGTTTTATTTTCTTGGCCATCATATTCACCGAGGGGGAAAACATGCAGATATTAAGATTTTAAAGATTTGATTCTTGCATTATTTTGTCTATATCAACTTTTCTATATGCAATTTTCGCCACTGTCAGTTTTATTATGTTTATTTCTCACAGTAATATTTATTAGGAACTGGAAACAAGATTGGGAGTATAATCCTTGTAGCAATGAGCACAGAACATCAGGATAAAGACACAGGATCAAAATGGGTTAAAATATCTTTGGAATCAAAATGGCACATTCTGCTTCATGTCAACATTCTTTATGTAATAAGGCAATGAATCATAGACAATAGCTGGGGAAACTTCCTGTTAAAAATAAAATTAAGATAAAATTTGGTGCTTAAAAAATGTGTCTCCTTCTTTGATAATGCTAGACATTATTCTGTACTTTAGTAACACCAAAACATAAAGACAGTTACATATGTGAAGGGCTAGATTATCAATGAATAAAGATCAAAATACCCGCTGTTTCAAAGGATTCTTTCAGTAATGTGAGTAGCATTCATCTACCTCTCTAAGAAAGAAGACGCTGCCACATAAAGAAGTATTTACTCACCTGATTTTGTTATATGATAAATTGAGTTCACGTAATTTTAACAGTTTGTCCATCTTCTCAATCTTCCCTATTAGATTATAGCTGAGATTTAGTACTTCAAGTTTAATACATTTTTCCAAATTCTCGATATACTAATTGGAAACAAATGAATAAATACTTTACACAACAGATGCCTTGATATAAAGCACAATATTTAAGTACGTGCATCAGGGGCTGTTTTAATCAGTCATCGGAAAATAATAAACCTTACTGCTTACTTGACAATCCCTTGGTGCAGCTTTTCTTGACCAGGAATAGCAACTTTCTTCAAGCCACCAAACTCTCCTTGCCCCCCTGTAGACAATGACACTTCCTACATACTGAGACGCTCAAGACTATCCAACAAGAATTTCCCCACTATCTTTCCCTCTGCCTCAACTTTTCCATGACTCCCCCTCCTTCTCTTCCCCTTTCTTCCAAGATATAATGCTACGGTTTAATGTCCTCTCCAAAACTCATGTTGAAATTTAATTGCCACTATAACAGCGTTTTTTTGTTTTTTTAACTAATCCCACGACAGATTATTTACCAGTGTTTAAGAGGTTTTTAAAGTGATAATTAGGTCATGAGGGCCTAATAGCTGTCGTGGGAGTTCAGGCCCCTTTTTCTCTCTGTCCCACGTGCACTTGTGTGTGTTCTCTCTCTCTCTCTCTCTCTCTCTTGCCCTGCCTCACCATGCGATGCCTTCTACCATATTATGACACAGCAAGGAGGCCCTCACCAGATGTAGCCCCTTGATCCTGGACTTCCTAGCTTCCAGAACTGTGAGCCAAAGAAATCTTTTTCTTTATAAATTATCCAGTCTGTGATATTCTGTTACAGCAGCAAAAACACCAGCCTAAGATAGCTTTCTTCTTTTTTAAGTTAAATTAGGTATGTATGCTCTTGCATAATCTCATTGACTTCCTCCCCAACATCTCGCATATTCAATCTCTTTCTCCTATATCTTCCTCTCAAGTTTTTTGTGTTTTTTTTTGGTCTGTTTTGTGTGTGTGTGTGGTTTAAAGAACAGAAATTTATTTTCTCACAGTACTGTTGGTTTGAAGTCCAAGATCAAGATGTTAGCAGGTTTGGTTTTTTCTCTCCTCTCAAGTTTAAAAGCAGTCATTTTCCAACAAGTATTCATTATGCACTTACTACATACGAGCTATGGCACCAGGCAATGAACTAGACAATTTGGGTATATTACAGAGAACTAAACAATTTCTCCCTGTTGCATAGACTTTACATTTAATATGCTCAAATTTCTTCCATATAAAACAAATCATCTTGCACTAAACTTGTTTTCCTTTCAGGCCATCCTCTTATCTCCCTTATTTGCCAACAGTGGTCTAAAAAGAGTTGTCTGCATTTGCCTGTTCTACCTTCCATTCACTACTATTCTACAGGCTGAGCATCGCTTATCCAAAATGCTTGGGATCTGAAGTATTTCAAATTTTAGATTTTTTTTAGATTTGGAAGAATTGCGTTATGCTTACCAGTTGAGCATCCCAAATCCAAAAATCGAAAATCTGAAATGCTCCAATGATCATTTCCTTTGGGTGTCATGTTGCTGCTCAAAAAGTTTGGATTTTGGAGCACTCCAGATATTATATTTTTGGATTAGGAATGCTCAACCTGTATTGATAAGGCAATGTATCTTCTACCACACCAATGTATTCAAATGTTCTCTCCATGATTACCATTCATTCCTCCATTCCACAAATATTTATCAAACATGGATTATGAGCCAGGAGATGTTCTAGGTACTGGAAATGAAGTAGGTAACAAGGAAAGTAAGGTTATTGTTCTCATTCAAGGAGACAGACAACAAACAAAGAAATAAGCAAATAATATTTTCAGACAGTGAACAGTACTGACAAGAAAATAAAGAAAACATTTTGTGACAAAATGCAAGGTACCAGGAGGGCAGATTTGTCTGTTGTGTTCAGTGCTACAGCACTACTGCTTGGCACATAATGGGTGACTGAAATAAGTATTTGTTGACTGAAGGAATGAGAGAACATGACTGAGGAGAGGGTAACTAACTGTGATTTGGTGGTAAGAGAAGGCCTCACAAGGGAAGTATACTGAGTTGAGACCTTAATAACAAGAAGCCAGCTAGGGGCAGAAAATACCAGGTTGAGGGAAAAAACCACAGAGGTCCTAAAAGAATGAACTTGGCGTGTTCAAGAAACAGAAGGAAATATTCTTTAACTGCCAAATCCAAATGACTTCTAAGTTTCCTTCTTATTTGATTATTCTGTAGCATTTTATATCATCCTTTGGCCTCCATTTATCATACTTTTGGATCTTCTCCTGTTCCAATAGCTCCCTCAGGCTTTTTCACTGAGCTGGCCTGTCCCGTGCACTCTCTCTGACTCTCCCTCACTATTTCCCCTCTTAAATCTAGGCATTCTTCACACTACGCCATAAATTTCCAGAGATCAGAGATAATTACCTCTGTATCTACCCCCACAGCTTAACATAATGTCCAGCATATAATAACCACACAGTAACTATTTACTAATTTGATATTTCATTTTTGAAACTTTTAAACTCCAGCATGTTTCCTTTTTTTCTTTTTCATTACAGAAGACCTGAATACATGCTAGCAAAAATTTCAAACAAAACATAAAAAGCTCTCTTCATCAAGTCCCCACACTCACCCCTCCCCACTCAAATCTCATTGTTCAAAGGTAACCATTGTTAAGAGGCTGGTATATATACATACAGAACCTTCTATTTATTTACGTCCATATATACACATATAGAAAAACAGAATATTTAAAAATAGTTTGAGACCATACTAAATAAAATGTTTCAGAATTTGTTTTTTTCACTGAATGTACTATAGACATTTTTCCACATTAACACATAAGAGTTCTAACTCATTTTTTTTTTTCTTTTTGAGATAGAGTCTCACTCTGTTGCCCGGGCTAGAGTGCCATGGCATCAGCCTAGCTCACAGCAACCTCAAACTCCTGGGCTCAAGCAATCCTTCTGCCTCAGCCTCCTGAGTAGCTGGGACTACAGGCATGCACCACCATGCCCGGCTAATTTTTCTATGTATTTTTAGTTGCCCGATTAATTTCTTTCTATTTTTAGTAGAGACGGGGTCTCGCTCTTGCTCAGGTTGGTCTCGAACTCCTGAGCTCAAACAATCCGCCCGCCTCGGCCTCCCAGAATGCTAGGATTACAGGCGTGAGCCACCGCGCCCAGCCTCAAAGTACTTTTTGAACTTGCCTGTTCATATCCTTTGTACATTTTCCATTGAGTTGTCTTTCTCTCTCTTACTGAATTATAGGAAATCTTTATATTGTGTGTACATTCTTACATATGTTGCAAATGATATCTGCAAGTTTGTTGCTTTTAACTTTTTAAAAGATATCTTTCATTAAACACTTTTAAATCTTTATGTAAGCTTTGTCAATATTTTTCTTTGTGGTATTAGGGCTAGTGTTTGCTTAGGAGGGCCTTTCCCACTCTCAAATGTTAAAAATATTCTCAGATATTCTTTCCTCATACTTTTATAGCATTTTTTTGTGCCAGTTTTTTTTTTTTGCTTTGTTTTCATTTAGCTCTTTACCCTTCTGGAATTAATTGTTGTGAATAACATGTGGTAGGAATCAAAGTTTTATTTTTTGCAATAAAGAAACTAAGTTGTCTATTACAATGTGTTCATGTTGTATAGTTTATGAATAAAGTAATAAACATTTTAGAGCAGGGATTATCAAACTTTTTCTGTAAAAGGCCAGATAGTAAATATTTTTGGCTTTGTGGCCGTATAGTGTCTGTGGCAACAACTAAGCTCTGCTACTAGAGCCATAGACAATATGTAAACAAATGAGTGTAGCCATGTTCCAATAAAATTTGTTTCTAAAAATAGGTAGCAGGCCCAATCTAGCCTGCAAGCTATAGTTTGCCAATCCCATCCCTACAGAGAGTCAATAATGTATAGAATATTGGGCAATAGAAAGCTATAAATTTGGAGATGTAAAATTTCCGATTTAGAACTTTCAATGGAAACAATGAAAGGTCTGCTAAAAATTAGATGACATTAAGATCCTAATCTTTGTGAGGTTTTTTTTTTGCAGTTTTAGAGCACAGAAAAATTAAAAACAATATAATTTAGAAATTGTTGGTAACCTACCCTAAATTTCTTGCCACCATCTTTAGAAAGTGAAAGGTTCAGAGATTTTACCAAAGCCAAATTGTCCTGTTTACTAAGTTTTTTAATGAGGGCTTCTGTAATATATCGAACTCCTGCATGTGAATCACCTCCTGAAATTAGAGAAACAGATCATTATCAGTAAAGGAAGACATACGTATCACCAAAAAAATCATTTTGATGTTATATAACAAAAAAATTTTTTAAGACATGCAAATGTAGAAAAAAAAACTGCCTATTTTTAATCATGGTGTTTTAATAGCATTTTACTTTATAGCATTCCATAATAATAATGATGATGATGATAACAATTACACACTATAAATATCAGCCGTGGGCCAAGTTTTGTACTAAATGCTTTACATTTAAAAAATTTTACTTGCACAACACACTTTTGAAATAGTAATTATTAATATCCTCATTTATATAAAAAAATCATTTGTTCAAGATTTTGCAGCTAATATAATGAGATGCAAATCCAGGACTTGAACCCGGGCAGATGAATGCAAAACTTGGACTTTTAACCATATGCATCATTGAAGTTTTTAGCAATATTTTCGTGTTAGTTTTAAAAAATAAACTGGCACTATTTAGTTGTCTTTTTTTTTATTCTAATCTAAAGTTCAGAAACACTGAAACTCTTCAAAATCCTCTTTTCCTATTTTTTTTATTTTTTTGCTGTTTTTTAAAATAGAGAGTATCTCAATATATTTTATAGAGATAAAGTACTAACTGTATGCACAGCCTATCCTGTCTTATGACCTTCCTGGATATTGCTGTCAAAGATTGTTAAAGCCATCTGGGTGCACTGGCTCACGCCTGTAATCCCAGAGCGTTGGGAGGCAGACGATGGAGGAGCATTTGAGGCCAGGAGTTTGAGACCAGCCTGGGCAAAATGGAGAGATTCCCGTCTCTACAAAAAATAAAAAAATTAGCCAGACATGGTAGTGCATGCCCGTATTCCAGTCTGGGCAACAGAGCGAGACCTTGTCCCTTAAAGAAAAAGATTGTTAAATCTATATTACATTTTATAAAAGTAGCCATAAAAAGAAAATTGCCTCTTGGTTCTTGCTTTATGAGTCACAAAAAATCCTGGGTTCAGATCCAGTATGTAGGTCAAAGATTTCCTATGATTATTTATAACTTAATTTCTTTTTCTTATTTTGAGACAGAGTCTTACTCTGTTGCTGGGCTAGAGTACAGTGGCATCATCATAGGTCACTGCAATTTTCTAGGCTCAAGTCATCCTCCTACCTTAGCCTTCCAAGTAGCTGAGACTACAGGCGTGTGTCACCATGCCCAGCTAATTATTTTTTAGTTTTTGTCTCACTGTTGCCTAGGCTGGTGTCAAATTCCTGGCCTCAAGCAATCCTCCTGCCTAGGCCTCCCAAAGTGCTAGGATTACAGGTGTGAGCCACCATGCCCAGCCCATTATTTATAAGTTAATATTAAATTTATTTTTGTTCAAAATAAAATGATTTTTTTTCTTCAACTTGGTCTGTTCTAGACTAATATTCTAAAACATTAATCAAATAAGAAATAACAATGTACCAACTGGTAGCAAAGATATAGTATAAATTCAATGCTGTTAATGATAATTAACAGAAACTGGTAAGATATGCAGGTCAATAGAATTTGATGACTGTTATTTCATGACTTAGCAAAGGATAATGCACTTTTGAGAACAGATTTCTAGACTAATAGAATGCTTTTAAGAAAAAAATTAAAATGTTGGTAGAACGTTTGCATGTCCCATATGTGGAAATCAATCCATTCATACATAAGTAGTTTGCTAATAAGCAGACTGGCATAGCCAAAGTGTGGATAACATTTTCATATTGAATTAAGGCACTCCATTCTGAAGGGAAGAGTCCTCTCCCACCCCCAACCAAAGAGGATGGCAAATTTTGGGTATGAGCTTTAAAGCACTCTCCTACCACAGGAGATAAAACTTCCTCTTTCTGGAAATTCCCTTCCCCAAACCCTTTCAGACATCTTCACTCAGAAGCTTCAGTGCTCCCACTCCCCTTATACAATTTCTGACAATAACAACAACAGATCAAGTCAATACCAGAATAGATATTACATTTGGGCCAAAAATGTAAGCTCAAAATTTTCCATCTCTACTTAAGAATATGTGGTCAAATTCTTATATTAAAAAAGTGGTACCTTTTCTGGATAGAGCTGGAACACATTCTACTAAGTGAAGTATCCCAAGAATGGAAAAACAAGCACCACATGTACTCACCATCAAATTGGTATTAACTGATCAACACATAAGTGCACATACAAGAATAACATTTATTGGATGTCAGGCAGGGGGGAGGGGGGAGGGGAAGGAGGGGACGGTTATATGCATACACAAAGAGTGTGATGCGCACCATCTGGGGGATGGACATGCTTGAAGCTCAGACTTGGGTGGGGGAGGAGGGGCAAGGGCAACATACATAACCTAAACATCTGTACCCCCATAATATGCTGAAATAAAAAAAGTAAATAAATAAAAAAAGAAAAAAAAAGTGGTACCTTTATGGTCTTGGTAGTCCAAAAGCATATTGTTTTCATCTGTAATCGCAACTTGCTCACACCACTGTCCTCCAGAATGAAAAGGCAAAGTCTCTGATCCAATTAAAGGTGAAAGCGACCTAGATCTCATATTGGACTTAAGAGACAATGAACTAGGAGGGTGAGATGATAATGGCATCTTTGCTTTGGAGAATATTTTTTGTTGAGGACCTTTCTTCATTGCAAGAGTAAAGCCAGGTGTGCATCAACACCTGTAAGAGTTTTCAGTATATTCGACAAGGTTAATTTTTTAAGAGCTATCAAAACTATTAATTTATTTCTAGAGCTTTCAAAACTACAAAGTTATAAACTCAGAGGCTAAAGATGCTAGCTAGGACCCATACTACTCTAAGATAATGGAGCAGATGTTATTTCAAACATCACTGATCACCTTGCCAGAGGGAAAAGAGACCTCCAGAAGGTCTAGTGTTGACACATGCTCTAGCCAAAAGTGTTACTTGTCATTTCTGTTCTCAGTTTATTGGACCAAACTAGTCACAAGGCCCCTTCCACACACACAAGGGGGTCCTAGAATGCAGGAAGCTGGACTATTTGGCAAACAGCAGTATTTAATACTGATGAGCACTCTCTCTTTTCTAAAACAGTTTTTTCCCTTGGTTTCTGGGACACCACACTCTCCTGGTATCCTCCTGCCTCCCTGGCTACTCCTGGCCTCCTTTGCTGGCTTTCGTTCCTCTATGCAGCCTGATTTTAATATGAGAGCTCCTCAAAGCTTCCCTCTAGTCTCTCTCTAATCTCATCTTGGACGATCTAATGCACAACCATGGTTCCCAATGCTATGTGTATATTGATATGTATATCTTCAATCCAACCTTTCTCTGAGTGCCAGACTCCTATTCCCAATTGCCTACTTGATATCTCATTGGGATACTAAACTCAGTCCACATTGAATTTATCATTTATCCCTTTCCTTTCATCACTCTCCTGTTTCTCCCAGTGTTCCCTAACTAGTGAATGGTACTCATTAGAATAAGCCAGAAATCTGGGAGTCATTCTTGACACCTCTCTCTTCCCTTTCCCCATATTCAATCACTAAGTCCTGTTAATTCTAACTCCCAATACCTCTCAAATTAGCCACCTTCTTTCCATCTCCACTCTCATCCGCTCTAATCTAAGCCCTCACCAAACTACTATATAGCTTCTAAGTGATCTGTCTACAAGCTCTTTTGCCACCTTCTTCCATTATTACATTGCAGCTAGACAGCCAGAGTGATCTATTTAAAAAGTAAATCTAGAGGACTGTAAAGAATGGAATATTTACCAGGACCTACAAGGTCCCCCATGCTCTGGCCCTGTCTCTCTAAACTCACCTCTGTCATTCATTCCCTCGACTGTGGGCTCTAGTCACGCTGACCTCCACACATAATTCCCTCTGCCTCAAATGCTTGATCCCATTCTTTTTAGCATGTTAATTCTTAGTCTTTCTTCAGAGACCAGCTTGACTGTTGCTTCCTCAGGAAAGCCTCTGGTATAAGGCAAACAAAGTGAAGTTCCCAGTTCTATACCTTCAATCAATTTGTATTATTTCCCTGAATAATCACAGTTTGCAATTATACATTTATGTGATTTTTGCTTAACATTAGTCTCCCCTCTGAACTGTAAGCCCCAGTTCTCTGTTTTGGTTACCACTGTCTTCCCAGTCTAGGATGGTGTGGGGCACCTAGAAGGAACTCAATAAATATTGGTTGAATAAATGACTGAATAGAGTTAGCTTCCACTCATCTCTCTCCTTCACCCACCAAGATATTGATTCTACCTCTGAAATATTTGGAAATTCATCTGTACCCATCTTCATAGCTACTTCCCTAGATCAAACATTTATCATCTCTTGCTTAGACTATTATGATACTCTCTGAACCAGCTTCCTTCTAATCCTCCTTTGCCTTACCCTCAATCCGTCCTCTACCTTTGACCCACTTACGTCATAAAAACAAAAGTTGTCCGATGGTTCCCACTGCCTGTAAGTCTAAACATTTCACAATCTGTCCCCAACATTCTGGCCTAATCTCTTACTCTTATCCGCCACGTACCCTACACTAGTCATTTTTTTATCATTACCTGAATACATCATGGGTTTTTGCTCATGAAAGTCCCTCTCCCTTAAAATGGCATCTTCTTCTGTCTACCAGCTAAAATGTCACTTTATTTGTGAAGATTTTCCAGAAATCTACCTCCTTCAGGTAGAACCAATCCTCCCTGTTTATCACATTGAATATACCTCTACCAAAGAACTTATCCTACTATATATTTTTTGCTTGCCCAGAATGTAACATCCACGAGTGGAAGAATAATCTCTAAATTCCCAGCATCTCAATGGTATAGGTCTTGAAACATCTAACATCCTACAACTAGAATTAAACCTGTTTAGAAACCATACTTTCAAAGTGTGTTCTCTCATGCATACTCTCTCTCTTATGTATATGTGTTTTTAACGCAATATATCATACATAAAGTATACAAATCATAAGTGTTATAACTCTATGAATTTCTATATAGTGAACATAAGCTATGCAACCAGCATCCAGATCAAGAAATAAAATATGACAAGAACCCCAGAAGCCCTCACATACTCCCTCAGTACTAACTCCCACATGTGGGTAATCACTATCCTGATTTCCAACAGAGATTTTTTTTTTTTTTTTTTTGAGACAGAGTCTCACTGTGTTGCCCGGGCTAGAGTGCCGTGGCGTCAGCCTAGCTCACAGCAACCTCAAACTCCTGGGCTCAAGCGATCCTACTGCATCAGCCTCCTGAGTAGCTGGGACTACAGGCATGCGCCACCATGCCCGGCTAATTTTTTTTCTATATATTTTTAGTTGTCCAATTAATTTCTTTCTATTTTCAGTAGAGACGGGGTCTCGCTCTTGCTCAGGCTGGTCTTGAACTTCTGAGCTCAAACAATCCGCCCGCCTCGGCCTCCCAGAGAGCTAGGATTACAGGCGTGAGCCACCGCGCCCAGCCCCAACAGAGATTTTTGAACTATTTTTGAACTTTACATAAATGAAATCAAATCATATAATATCTTTTATATCTGTTTTCTTTTGTTAAATATTATGTTTCTGAAATTCATTCATGTTTGTCTCATGCCAAAGACATGTGACCACTTCAAACTCCGGTTCCTACTATTGATTGTCCACAAAATCCATTTTATTGAAGTGTAGTTCTGCCAGAAGGAACTAAAGCATTTATGCATGAAAGGGACCTGGGTCAAATTCCTTTATTTTTCATATAAAAACATTTCTTTTCTTGTGTGAAAGAATGGTGCAGCTCATAACCATAAAGGTTCGGAATAATAAATGACTTGATTAGTCACAATGCCAGCAATAGTAATGGTGAGAATAAGTTTTCTCTCTCTCAACCTAATTTGTAAGTCAAATCATATACTAATCTAGTGGAATATAAACTCCATGAAAGCAGGGATATTGTTCAATGATGTATTCCAGGCATAGAACAGAGCCTAGAAAATCATAAATAATTAATATTTATTAAGTGAATTAGTCATAAAGAACATGGAACTTACAAAATACTATTTGGTACTTCAACAAAAAGATATCTTCATGAGCAATATTAGTCCTTAACACCAAGAGTCCTAATTTGCAAGGTAAGGTGTATATAAAAAATATTTGCATGATATATGGTTGCTCTTATAAGTACCTTTAATCTAAAACAGTGCAAAAATTATAAATTTGACAAACTTTTAGACAAAATATCTTATAAGATGTATAGATTTTGAGCAAGGCTGCATGAACAATGATCTTATCTTTGCTCAATATATGAATTTACCCTACTCTTACTGCTAAAAATGTGAAGATAAAACAGATTATTTTTAGAAAAAAATTTAGTGAAATAAGATTAAAACCTTATTTAGTGAAATAAGGTTAAAGTAATTTTCAATCCAAGGATTTGGGGTAGCTCTAGTCTTAATACCGCATAAATTTGTATTAGAAAGGACTACTGTAAAGGAATGATGTGTACACATCTTCATATATGTGATATTGTGAAATATATACAGTCGTGCACCACATAAAGATATTTTAGTTGACAATGGACCACATATATGATAGTGGTCCCCTAAGATTATAATGGAGCTGAAAAATTCCTATCTCCTAGTGACAACGTAGATGTCTTAATATGGTAGTATAATGCATCACTCATGTGTTTGTGGTGATGCTGGTGTAAACAAACCTACTATGCTGTAAGCCATATACAAGTCTAGCACACACAATTATGTAGAGTACGTCACACTTGATAATGATAATAAATGACTATGTTACTGGTTTATGTATTCACTATACTATACTTTTATTGTTAGTTTAGGGCAGTGGTCCCCAACCTTTTTGACACCAGGGACCAGTTTCATGGATGACAAGTTTTTCCCAGCTTGGGGGGAGGGCTGAAGGGAGTGGGGGTATGGTTTCGGGATGATTCAAGTGCATTACATTTATTGTGCGCTTTATTTCTATTATTATTACATTGTCGCTTGCCACTCACTGATAGGGTTTTGATATGAGTCTGTAAGCAATTGATTTATTATGGTCTCTGTGCAGTCAAACCTCTCTGCTAATGATAATCTGTATTTGCAGCTGTTCCCCAGTGCTAGCACCACTGTCTCAGCTCCACCTCAGATCATCAGGCGTTAGATTCGCATAAGGAGTATGCAACCTAGGTCCCTTGCATGTGCAGTTTACAGTAGGGTTCGCACACTTAAGAGAATCTAATGCTGTCGCTGATCTTATAGAAGGCAGAGCTCAGATGGTGATGCAAGGGATGGAAGTGGCTGTAAATACAGATGTAACTTCGTGTGCTCGCCCAGCTCTCACTTCCTGCTGTGCAATCCAGTTCCTAACAGGCCATGGACTGGTACTGGTCTGCAGCCTGGGGATTGGAGACCACAGGTTTAGAGTATACTCCTTTTACTTATTTTAAAAAGTTAACTGTAAAACAGGATCAGGCAGGAAATATTCTAAAAGATGGTATTCTAAAAGATGGCATTGTTATCATGGGAGATGACAACTACATGTATGTTATTGCCCTTGAAGACATTTCAGTAGGATAAGATACAAAGGTGGAAAACAGTGATATTGATGATCATGACCTAGGCTAATGTGTTTATGTCTTAGTTTTTAACAAAAAAGTCTGGAAAAAAAATTAAAATCTTAAAAATAGAAAAAACCTTGTAGAATAAGGATATAAAGAAATTATTTTTGTATTGTTGTTCAATGTGTTTATGTTTTAAGATAAGTGTTATTACACACACAAAAGAGTCAAAAAGTTTAAAAAATTAAAAAGTTGATAAAATAAAAAAGTTACAAGAGGCTAAGGTTAATCTGTTATTGAAAAAAAAATATTTGTTATAAATTCGGTGTACCCTAAGTGTATAATGTTTATAAAGTCTACAGTAGTGTTCAGTAATGTCCCAGGTCTTCACATTCACTCACCACCTACTCACTATCTGGAAAAGCAACTTCTAGTCTGCAAGCTCCATTCAGGAGCTCCTGGTGGTACCACTTCCTATCTTTTATGCCATATTTTCACTGTACTTTTTGTATGTTTAGATACACAAATACTTACTGTGGTGTTACAACTGCCTATAGTATTCAGTACAGTAACATGCTGTACAAGTTTGTAGCCCAGGAGCAATAGGCTATACTATGCAGCCTACTTGTGCAGTAAGCTATGTGATCTAGGTTTGTGTAAGTAGCTCTTTGTTTGCACAATGATGAAATTGCCTAACAATGCATATTTCAGAGTGTATCCTGTTGTTAAGGGACAAATGACTGTGTGTTAAATGAAACTAAACTTGGCCTGAGGGTGCCTCTGTACTTTGAGTCTGGCAACGAACCGCAACCAATCTTAGTATAATGAACTGCAACAAAACTTGGTAGGTTTGGTAAACTAACTGAAAGCCTAACTTAGGAGTATCTGTAACAGATAGTTGAGTCTCAGCCAATCACAACAGCTGAGCTTCAGTCAATCACAGACAGTCAACTGATCAGGCCGTGTTCAAATAAGGTAAACCCAGCTGTAACCAAGCAAGCTGTTTCGGTACCTCATTTCCCTTTTCTGTCCATAAATGCTGCCTGATCACACTGTCAGAATGGAGCTCTCTGAACTTGTGGTTCTGAGGCCTGCCCAATTTATGAACTGTTCTTTGCTCAATTAAATTCTGTTTTTTTTCCCCAGGGTCATCTTTTTATGTTTCTTTTTTTTTTTTATTTCAGGGTATTATGAGGGTACAAACATTATAGTTACATTTTATGTCTTTGCCTCACCCAAGCGAGGGTTAGAGGCATGCCCTTCCCCTCTACAATGCTCCCTGTGTTAACTGTAATTTGTTGGAAGTTTTTCTTTTGTCTTCCTCCTATTTCCTATCACATATCTCTTAAAACCTTTGGGATCTCCAGAGTGATAAGTGCCTTTCGTATGCTAATAATATAACTAATGACCCCCTAGATAGTTTCAGGGTGGGGGGGGGCTGGTCACCAAAATAGGGGCTAAAGGTTCTTTTGATCACCAATGGCCAATGATGTAATCAATCATGCCTACATAATGAAGCCTCCATAAAACCCCAAAAAACAGGGTCCAGAGAGCTTCCTGATAGCTGAACACATGGCAGTGCCTTGAGGATAGCATGCAAGAAAGGGCATGAAAGCTTCATGCCCCCGCCTACATACCTTGCCCTACACAACTCTTCCATCTGGCTGTTCATCTGCATCTTTTATTATATCTTTTATTAATAAACTGATGAATGTAAGCAAAGTGTTTCCCTGAGTGCTGAGAGCCACTCTAGCAAATTAATCGAACCCAAAGAGGGGGTAGTGGGAGCTCAAATTTACAGCCAGTTGGTCAGAAGTGTAGGTGACAATCTACTACTTGTGATGGGTGTGTGAAGTGGTGGCAGTTATCTGGGACTGAATCCTTAACCTGTGAAATCTGATGCTATCTCTAAGTAGATAGCTTCAAAATTGAATTGAATAAGAGGACACCCAGCTGGTGTCTACTGGGGAAGTGCTTGGTGTGTGGGGAAACAGTCCTCATACATCTGGTGTCAGAAGTATTGTATTGCACAGTGTGAGACTAGGAAAAACACTGGGTTTTTCCTATTTCTATTAATATATAATATACCTTCACAGGGATTATTACATAGGCTAGGATTATGAAGAAACTTATTTTTTAAATGGTTGGAGCTGTTGGAATTCAGAAAAGTGATACCTCAAAGTGAAGGCCTCAGAAGCAAAGTGAGCCTTCTTCTCTGACCTTCTTCTGCCCTCCAGTCTCTAGCCCTTCATTCTCCCACAAGGCAAGACATGGAAACTAGAATCCCCCTTCCTCAAGGCAGGTCATAGAAACCAAAACCCGTTTTCCTCAAAGATAGCCATAAAACCTAAAAATATTACTCTACTTCCCTACCCACTGCCTTTCTGTGTAATAGCTGGCCATAAAGAAATTGAGACCCCTATTCCATAGGGGTCCTACTCCATACCCAGCAGAAAGAAATGCTATACGGAGAAGCCAAGAAAAATCTGAACAGACAAGCCTTGCTGAGTTTACTCACTTAGTCTACTAGCATTAGATCATACCCTTTTTATCCAATTATATTTCTACTTGGCTGTCCATAATGGATCCTAAGCATAAAAATGGATAGCTTTCCCTGTATCTTTGGGTCTTCATTCTTTGGCACCCATGTCACATAAAACTATGATCGAATATATTTGTTATGCTTTTCTCTTGTTAACCTGTTATAGGAGTAGCAGCCATGACTTTGATGATGGGAAGGAAAGGGATCATCCCCTTTCCATCTCTACAGGGCACATACAATATAACGGTGAGCTTCCATTAATATAATCCATAAATATATTCAATCAATTAACCAGCATTTAGCAGATGTAATACTTTTCAATGACCATATAGTTATTCTAGGAATGCTGATTTTGTCCAAAATATTTTTGGAATTCCTCTTTGGGTCCTACTTTCAGAATTAATTTATAAGTCTCAGAAGAAAATCAGGCCCATCACTTCAGCTACACTTTGTCTTTATCTTCCCAGTTTGATCACTAACCTTATTCAGTAAACTTGACTCCAAATGAATCTGGCTACTTCTAAAAATTTAATCCTCTCTGAAAAGATAGTGAAGTTAATTCTAAAGAATATAATGCTAGTGGCTAATATTTGCTGAGGGCTTACCATGTACCAAATATTGTGAGATTTAGCAGGGCACAGCGTGTGCCAGTTGTCCCAGCTACTTGGGAGGCCGAGGCAGGAGGATCACTTGAGCCCAGGAGTTCGATTCGCTACGATTGCACCTGTGAATAGCCACTGTACTCCAGCCTGGGCAACACAGGCAGACTGGTCTCTAAAAAAACCAAACAAACAAATATTTGTGATAAGCTCTTTACATGTATCATTACATTGAAAGAATTTAATACAATAACTCTATGAGATAGATGTTTTTATTTCCTATTTTATAGATGAAGATGTTAAAGAGTTTGCTCAGAGTTCTTCAATTGCTTAGGGCAAAACTTGAATCCTGATTTGATTCCAAAATCCATGTTTTTCATTACCATGTCATATAGCTGACTGAGTTTCCTGGAGTCCTGATTATGTTTGCTCTGTTCTCTAGGGCTTAGCATGATACTTTACACAAAACAGACCATAAATAAATGTCACTAAATGATTTGGATTAATTGGTGACATACACTATAAAAACAATTCCTGAAGGAAAATCAGAAAATACCATACAAAAGTAGGATCACTGAAATCATGATCTGGCCTCTTAAGGTGTCTAGTGTGAAGAAAATAAAAATCTGCCACATTGTTTGTTTTTAAAAAGTCAATTATTAATTCACAGACATACATTACAATATGGCCAACTGCCTTGTTCCAACATCCTAGGGTCACTACAGGTAGACCTGCAGTGACAGTCACCTGTAGTGACCCAAATCCAAAATTCTGAAATATTTAATTATAAACATAAAAACAAAATGCAGATAAGTACATTGAAAATATTACAAAATCTGAAAAAAAATCCAAAATCCAAAACACTTCTGGTACCAAGTATTTCAATAAGGGATACTCAACTTGTACTTTAAATTGCTAGTTTAAATGTTACTTTTTCTTTCATTTCCTCATATTAAACTCTCCACATGGGTCAGAAAAACTCCCCCCACCCAAGTCACATAATTGCTGCTTATGCCATTGCCACAAACAAGAATTTTGGTCCTAATTTCAAAAACGTGGTAAACAATTTTTGTGTCTTATATCACAACATTCTGTCATGGAAAAAAAGTCTCTTAGTAATTGTGATATTGTGAAATATATATTTAGTCTTAGTTCCTTTTCTTGGCATACAACTCCTAAAATCCCTGGAATCTCCAAGGTGACAGGTGTCTTTTTGTATGCTAATGAGTTGACTGACTTGCCACCTCTCACTGGAAAGGCCATGCCATGATTAGAGGGCTGGGACTTTCAGCCCCACTCCCGAAACCTCTGAGAAGAGGAGAGGGGCTGAAGGTTGAGTTGATCACCAGTGGTCAATGATGTAATCAATCATGCCGACACAATGAAGTTTCCATAAAAAAACCAAAAAGACTGGATTTGGGGATAAGTGAACACACGGACGTTCCTGGAGGGCAATCTGCCCAGAGAGGACATAGAAGCCCCGTGCCCCTTCCCACTTGCCTTGCCCTGTGCATCTTCTCATCTGTATTCTTTGTAATGTTTATTATAAACCAGTAACTGTAAGTAAGAGTCCCCTGAGTTCTGTGAGCTGCTCTAGCAAATTAATCAAACCCAAGGAGGGGGTCATGGGAACTCCAATTTACAACCGGTCAGTAAGAAGTACAGGTAAAACAATCTGGGGCTTGAAATTGGCAGGGGGCAGCCTTCTGGGACTGAGCCCTCAACCTGTGGGATCTGATCTATCTGATATCTCCAGAGAGATAGTATCAGACTGAACTGGATTAGAGGACACTCAGCTGGTGTCCACCACTGCAGAACTGATTGCTTACTTGACGTGTGGTGGAAAAAGCCTATGGAATTGCGAGTACAGTGGGAGAAATTGAGTTTGTTTAATCCAGTATTCTCTTAGTAATATGATTGATTCTGTGCTAAACTGTACTGGTGTTTTCCTTCTAAATAAGATTAATATTCTCAAATTTGAGAACAGCTAAGAGGAATGTGCTCAGAAAGGTAAAATTTTATTCATTCCTGAGTTAAATGAATTAATGGATGACATACACCATAGTATGTAGTTTTCATAAAGGCAAGAAATTTAAAAAATAAAAGAGAGGAGGGACAGGGCATAGTCTCACTTTTATATATTCTTCTCCATCCCTAGCATGGGAAAAGATTTAAAACTGGAATAATATTGTGTGCTACATGCTATAGAGATATGCTTTGTATTTTTAAAAATTTCTTGGTTTTTAAAAAAGCATTCCATATTTTTATGAAATGCAATTATTTTATATCCTGCATCTTAGAATTCTCTCTAAATTCTTAAAATACTGAACCATCCAGAATTCCTCTCATGTCATCCTAATGACCAACACCCTTTGTGCCTCACTTGACGATCATGAGGTCCTCTGTCACCTCTCCTGATTAGTAAAACTCAGGCTTACTCATTCATAGACTTTAAAAAAAATTTAGAATGGATTCCAGAAATCTAGATCAACTCTTTCCTTTTATGAATATAACGTGAAAGATTAAGTGAGGGTTCCGAAGTCACAGTGCATCCTCAAATCCCCTTCCTGGGTTGCCACAGCTCCTGTAAAGCCTGGACACTGAAACAACAGATATATGTATTCTGTCTCACAGAACAGCTAACTCAGGGAACGAGGCTAAGAGATTTAGTGTTTAAAAATGGCTGGCATTATTTCAGAGACTACTGCCTAGAGGTGGTAAATCTAGAATTACAATTTTAAGGGAGAGAAGAGGGTGTAGTTTGACCCTAGGATGTTGTTTGCAATCACATGAACAAAGACCAAGCAATGGAAAAAACACAGCTGAGAGGTAGGGCTAGAGTGACTAGAAGAGCAGGATAAAGAGAAAACAAAGAAAACAAGTCCAGAGTTGGAGTCATATTTTAAAGGCCCAGAAGGCAATATGCAGAGGAAGAGACAGCCATTGGAATTACATAATAATCAGAATCATATGGCAACAAAACACTATCCACCCTGCCACCCACAAACCCAGATACTTGCCCTGATACAAAAATCCCATCCATCACAGCTCAGTAGAGACTGCAAATTCCACCTCTATCCAGCTATCCTAACATTCCAAACTTCCCATCTTCTCTATCTCCAAATGAGGCAGACGTCAATAATCCCAAAACCTTCCGTCTCTCTACAGACCACCCTAATATGCAATACCCATCCCCATTTCTTAACCCCCGTATTTCTCTCCACACTACATCCTTTAGGGTCTTAGTACTTTCCCTCCAATTCTACTTCATCCCATACCCTCTGACCTATTCAAATATTCTTACTATTTTCTTAAATACTCTTACTCTTTAACCTTCTTGAGTCCTTCCAAATATCCTGATTCCCATTCCTCTTCAAAGTTTCCAGCCACTTTTCTTTCCAAAGCTAAGTCCCCCATCCTGTGCTGCCTACCTCTCTCTGCCTCCCATCCTTCTTCATCGCACTCAGATTACCAAGTTTTCCCACAAATTCTGTCCCAGTTCCCTGACACCATATTAGCTCCCCCATTTCTCTATGGTTCTTTCCAGGACCCTGTCTCAACACTTCCATATCCATCCAGACTTCCCAAACTGCCCATCTTCCTTCATCCCAGAAAACACCCTGACATCTTAGTGCATTCCAATACTCTGCTCTCCAAATATGCCCCTTCCCAAATAAAATATTCAAACTTCCACCCATTCCATCCCAATGGAACTGCCTACTGAGTTGCCTTTCCATCCTAACACCCTGGCTCCTATGTCATCCATCCTATTAACAACCTGATTTTCCCTCTGCCATCTCATTCTACTCAGATATCCTAAATCCCAAGTTTCCGATCCCTTTCCATTAATTATTTATTCAATTTTATTGGGCAACTTTTATGTGCCAAGAACCGTGCTAGGCTCTAAGAATACAAGGCTGAGAAGGCAGAGTTTCTACATTTAAGATGCACGACAGGATTATATCACCCTATTACGCATGGTCTTTGCACCAAGTTGTCTCCTTTATAACATTTACAACAATTGAAAATAATTATTTGTGAAACTACTTATTTCCTGTTTCTTCTTATAGACTATAAGTTACAAGAAAGCAGGGACTCTATTTGTCTGTTGTTCTGCAGACAATAAATATTTGTTGACTGAAGGACTGTGCTAAACACTCTAAAGACATTACCAAATTTAAATCCTCACAGATGCTGTATAAAATCAGAATTTATTAATCTCATTTACAAGTGGCAGTGTATCATTAACAAGAGCTTGGATTCTGGAGCTAGACAGTCTGAGTTCAAATCCTGAGTCTTCCACATACTGTGTGACATTAGGCCAATTACTTAACCTCTCTGGTCCTTGGTGCCATCACTTTTAAAATGGGGATGATAACTTCATACAACTTATTTTAAATTCTAAATGAGTTAATATGTGCAAAGTACTTAGAACTTTCTGACACACAGTGAACACTCAAAGGTGATTAACCATGATTTTCACAAGTGAGGAAACATGCTCAGGAAGGTTAAGGAATATGTCCAGAGTCACAGAGCTGGTTAAGTAACACAAGGTGGTAGAACAGAGACTTGAGATCAAGTCTTTTTCTACCACCAACCTAAGTTTGATTTCAAAATTCACTGTCCCTTAATCATTATACAACAAAGTATTTGTTCTTCCCAGCCTTTTAGCATTTCGTCCCAACATCCTAACTCTGATCTTTCTCATGTACCGTATTCCATCTGGTACCATGACACCGGTCAGGACGTCCAAACCATCCTTTATCCCGGTCACTCCCCGCAGACACCTGGCACACCTCAGTCCCTTCCTGCCCTTCAGGTGTCGGGTCCACCAGCCCCTGCCTCCTCAGGTGGTGAGACCCCCATCCTTATCAGTGCCGAAACCCAACTTCCACGCCCCACACTGTTTCTCTGTCCCCAACCGCCCCCGGCATCCCCACGCCTTCTCATCCGAACCTCCCTCCACCCACCTCCCCACGCCCGTTCCGGGTCCTCCCATCCTTCCCATCCAATCCCAATCCCCAGACACACGCCCCCGCCCCGAATCCATCTCGAGCCGGCCCACCCCACGCCAGGTCCAGGCCTTCCCTCCTGTGCCGCCGGCCCTTACTACTCCGTCTGGACGCCGGAGGACGGTCTCGACCAGGCCTGGCACTCACCGCTTAGGAGTCGAGCCGAGCAGCCCCGCGGGACGAGGCGGAGCGAGAGACGCGCGGATCCTTCCCTTCAGGCTCCCGGCGGCCCGGTGGCCATTTTGTTATGTTGTGCCGGTTGCCGAGGACCAACGCGCGCGTGGGCGGGGCCTGTCTCAGCCACGCCCGTCCCCGAGCCGATGGGAGGGGCGCGGAGGAGCTTCCCGCCAATTTTGCCGCCTCAGCCGCTGGCGCGCAAGAGCGCCGGGAGGCTTGGGCGAGAGGCTTCCGGCTGCGCGAGCCCGGCAGGCCGCGACGCCCTTGCCCTAGGGTGGAGATGCTGGGGAGGTCGCGTATGCGAGAGGTGAGGTTTCTTGCGGCAGCCGCCCGCAAGGCCATTTCCCTTCGCTGAGACGAAGCTGCAGACGCTTCACTCTGAGACTCTGACAGGCTCCTCCGGGCTGGGTCGGAGGACGAACTGCGGGACATACGCGGCCCTGTCACAGGCTTCCTCCATTTCCGATGCTGACCCGCTGGCCGGGAGCCTGTGTGCTTCGCACCACGCCTCTTGCACTGCTGCTTCTGAGGCAAATTCTCGCAAGGGACCGAACAGACCAGGCATGGATGAACCTCATTGCGGGCACAGCTTGGGATCCAGCTGTCACCCGAGGTTTAGGGAGCAAGACCAGCCTGGAAATCCGGGGCAGAGAATATCCCTCGGGTTGGTACGGGGAAGCTAAAGCAATTAGCATTTGCAGACTTCACTTGGGGCTTGCCCATAAGTGCTGCAATCACTGCATGCATTAAACAGCTGTTTTAAGAGAATTTAGCAAGACTGCTGGATGCTAGGGAAATACAGTGACTTTTTTAAAGCGTTATCACCAGGGACACCTTTCACACCAGCCTCCCATTTACAAAGTATAACTTGGACCGTGTTACCGTCAGAGGCTGCACTATCTCCAGAAATCAACACCGTTGTAGAAATTCCCTCTATCTGTGCCTCAGTTT
>CAUYSK010048499.1:0-42897 GCA_963575035.1 Avahi laniger | reverse complement strand
ACCATTTGATCCAGCAATCCCATTACTGGGCATTTACCCGAAGGCGAAAGAGCCAAAAGGACACCTGCACATGAATGTCTATTGCAGCACAATTCACAATCGCAAAGATATGGAATCAACCTAAGTGCCCCTCAATTCATGAGTGGAATAATAAAATGTGGTATATGTATACCATGGAGTACTACTCAGCTTAAAAAAAAATGAATTAATACCTTTTGTAACAATCTGGACGGAACTGGAGACCATTCTCCTAAGTAAAGTATCACAAGAATAGAAAAACAAACACCAAGTATACTCCCTATTAAATTGAAACTAACCCATCAGCACTCGTGCATAGATGGAAGCAAAACGCAATGGAAATCATCAGGTAGAAAGGGGCGAAGGGGTTGAGTGAAATCACGCCTTATCAGTACAATGCACACTATCTGGGTGATGGGCACACTTATAACTTTGACTCAAACAGTACAAAAGCAATTTATGTAACCACAACATTTGTTCCCATGTAATATTCTGAAATAAAAAAAAAGTCCCTATGTATTCATGGCTTTTCTTCATTGACTCCTTCTTATAACAAATAATTTATTGGGCACCAGCCATGATGAAGCATTATACTAGGTCCTGAGGATATAGCAAGAAAGAAGGCAGGTATGTTCTGGTTGTCATAGAGCTTACAGTCTCATCATGTGAAAAGGATCATAAACAAGTAAATTAAAAATAATTTTAACAATTAGGAAATGATAAAGGCTTCTTGTGAAGGTGACTTTTTAGTGAGATCTGAATGACAAGACGGCATAAGTTACGTGAATATTTGTACAGAAAATTCCAAGCAGAGGATGCAGAGGTACTGAAGGAATAAGCTAGGTGTGTTTGAAGAACTGAAATACAGGTGTGCATGGCTGAAGCCCACAGTGAGGGGGTTAAAAGAGGGGTGAGAAGAGATCACAGGATAGCAGATGCCAAATCCCATACTAACTCACAGGCCAGGGCTAGGAGTTTGAATTTCCTTTAGCTGTGATGAAAAGCCATTAAAAGATATTAAGAAGAGGAGTCATATGATTTGATTTCTATTTTTATAAACATCCTTCTGTCTGCTATGTAAAGTACAGATTATAGGGGAGCAATAGATGAGGCAGGTTTCTAGTCGTTCTGTTATTGCTGTGGGGTAGATTATGGGAGACAGCACCGAATGGGAGGGAGGTTTGTGTATGTAGTGGAATTCCAATAAATTTCTTGTGCTTTTATCATCTTTCATGTGTGCTGTGAATATTGCTTTGCCTATGCTCCCAGAAATGCTCTTTTTCCCTCTTCTCCCCAATCCCAAATATCCTCCAGCCATATCTCTTTCATAAAATCTTCCTTGATCATGAGAGAGTAAATTTTAATTTCCATAAATGCATCTTCAATAATAAATCATACTATATAATAATGCATTATATATGATAATAATTGAGGAAAATTTGTTTCATCATAATAACTGAAGTAAAAGCTATTGTTTTCATTTACAAGTAATAAACTAACGACTCAAAGGCATCAATAAATTGGTGGAGCCAGAGTTTGAGCCACAGGTTTTCTAATAAAAAAGCTCTTCGTTTCACTGTCCTAAGCTATCCTTTCAGTAGAGAATTTATTCTTTTTTCCCAGTTATTGGGGATCTTGGCAGACTTGAGTATCAAAGAGAAGAATACTCATGTATATCCTTGCAAGTGCAGAAAGGAATATCAAGAGGTAAAAGTTATTGATTTTAACCAGTCATCTTCATTCTCAGGAAATGGCAATAGAATATGGATATGAAATATCAGAACCTCATCTCAAGGGGCCAGGAAAGGAGGAAACAGAGTGATCATTAGTCACATGTATGATGTATACTGCATGCTTAAAAACATGTAGCTATGTTAATACATTTCCAAACACTAAAAAACTACAGATTGAGGCTTTACATCTAAGTTGTGAATACAGTGTGGTACCATAAAGCTGCCTTGGTCATCATTATTTACTTATTTTACAGTAAATGGTAGCCATAGAATTATACAATTGCCAAAGCAAACTGGATCAGATGGCAAACTGGACCTATTTTCCAATTTCCACTTTTTACCATTTCATCCCTCCATGGCTACATAAGCTAAAAAGAGCATAAGGAAAAAATGAAACAAATAAATTGTGCATGAAGACTGATTTAAACACACTTCCAAAAGTAAGAGTTCTTGAACAACCATTGTGAGTTTCCCTTATTACACTATATCAGAAACCTCTTTCAGATCAAGGAATAGGTAGATTGTGGCACCTTATTTTCTTCTTGGCTGGTTGGTTATGATGCAATCTTAGCTCACTGAAGTAAATAAAGATTGCTTCTGAATCAATAACTTGAGATTTATTTTTTTTAGGAAAGGCTAGAAGAAATGTTTATCAGTCCATTTATAAAATTGAATTGTTATTAAGGGGTTAAACTTGATTTTGTATTAGCACATAAAGGAAGAATTAATTTAAATAATTCCAAATTTCAAAATAGATTTCATTCACCTTTATTTTTTATTTTCTTCGAGACAGAGTGTCGCTTTGTCGCCCCCGGTAGAGTACAGCGGCATCATCATAGCTCACTGCAACCTCCATCTCCTGGGCTCAAGTGGATCCTCCTGCCTCAGCCTCCCCAGTAGCTAGGAATACAGGTATGCACCAGGATGCTTGGCTAATTTTTTTCTATTTTTGGTGGAGATGGGATCTCGAACTTCTGAGCTCAAGCCTCAGGTGTTCCCCTGCCTCAGCCTCCCAGAGTGATAGGATTACAGGCATGAACCATCTCGTCTGGCCTAAATTTTGCCTTTAAACAGAAAATTTGAAGAATACAGCTACTTTAGATATCTTAAAGTAACATTGAAATATTATACATTATCTACATAACAAAAGCAGATCGATGCTGTAATTAATTTCCAAAAGGATGAAAAAAGTGGATAAAATTATGTCATATTTAAATTTCAGAATGTAATTAATACTTTCTTAATATTATTCCCCTTTTATTGATTTCCCATTTTTACTACTGGAAAGCTATTTTTTAACTTAGATTCAATTAAATAACCTAGATTCAATTAAATAACTGAGTCAGTTTTCAGAAACACTTACATGATGCATGAAATAGCTTATGAATATTCTGAGACATTTTATGCAAAATTCAAAAGCTGTGTTTTTCAGCCAGTATAGAGCTCGGTTCAACACTTGGAAAAGTGGGTTGATTATTCCATCAGAACTGACAGGTCTTTTTTATATATAATTACTCATAGTCTGTCCTGATTCAATTAAATTTAATAGAATAATTTTATTTTTGTGGTGTACTCACCTTGCATTACATAACTGTATTTTTGTAATGCACACTTTGATTTACAATTGTTGAACTACAATGAGATTTTAGAAGAGAAATGAGATAAATGCTGTATGTTTTTAAACAGTAATTTGAAAGAATATTTTTCAAAAGAAAAACTTACCTTCATTTACACATGGAAACTGGAATATCCAGTTAGTCATCTGATTGGCTATGTACAATCGAATACTAAGATATTAAGGAAAATGGACATGTTAAAGATAACAATGTAATGGACTTTTAATTTTACTTTTTACTTAGATTTTGGGCATCATTTAAAAACAGTCTCGGATTAAAATTTAATTAAATATATATATTTTTTTGAGACGGGCTCTTGCTCTGTCACACAAGCTGGAGTGCTGTGGCATGATCATAGCTAACTTTAATCTCAAATTCCTGGGCTCAAGAGATCCTCTTGTCTTAGCCTCCTGAATAGCCGGGTCTACAGGTATACACCTCCAGCTAATTTTTGAAGTTTTTGTAAAGACGGGGACTCACTATGTTGCTCAGGCTCATCTCAAACTCCTGGAGTCAAGTGATCTTCCTGTCTTGGTCTCTCAAAGTACTGGGATTATAGGCATGAGTCACCACACCTGGCTTGTTTAAATAATTTTTAAAGCAGCATTATTTAGAGTGAAAAGCACAACTCTTGTTTCTTGTTTGAGAACAGCAGTGGTTCTTAATAGGGGTTGATTTTGCCCCCAAGGAGATATTTGTTAATTTCTGGAGACATTTTTGGTTGACAAGACTGGCGGGGGTGGACTCCTGGCATCAGGTGAGCAGAGGCCAGAGATGCTGCTAAACATCTTCCATTGCACAGGACAATCCTCCATAGCAAAGAATTATCCTGTCCCAAACGTCAGTAGTGCCAAGTTTGAGAAACACTGAAGTAGAGAGCTATTAAAGAACCTTAACAGTAGAAAATGCATTAATAGTGATATACAGGAATGGAAGCATTATGAAGTCAGGGACTGATTCTATCTGGCTAACCTCTTTGTCTTACGCATGTAGAAACTCAGTAAATATTTGCTGAATAAACGAATTCATAAACAGGTAAAATACAGACAATCGTTCCCTCCAGACTTGCTCATATTTTTGTATGTAAAAGGACAGGTGATTATTCTTTTCTATATCAAAAGCAAGTCAGTAATCATTGCCATAGTGCAACGTATCCTATTTAATGTATGGGAAACATTTTCAGGATTATGTTTATACCGTACTTCAGAATGCATTTAGATGAAGGGAACAAATATGTTTCAACTCATTTTAGTATAAGCGACATACTAAGATGGATTTGGTAATACATACATGTAGCTATTTTACTATACCATAAAATTACTGCTCATTCTTATGGAACAATAAAATTTGTGGAAAAGGCCTTTTTACAATTTTTAGCCATAAATGATAGAATTTTTATATACCCCAGGCAGTAATATTACTTATAAATTTATACCATACACCACTTTAACTTAAACTTTTTTTTTTATTAAGGGGACTGATCAGAGTCGAACCATATGCTGTGGCTTTTGCCCTATGGAACTCTCAAATATATTGCAAGAATAATTATTCCTACTTAATGAAGTTACAGAAGAGAATGTGGTGCTGCGTGCTAAGACGTATATAACCTAATGAAAACCCTCTGCAAACTCTCTAAAGGCTTGTACTAGGAGTTTTTCAGTTTTGCAGGTTTTCTCTTATTAAGAGACTAAATAGCTGTTGAAATCTCTAAGAGAATAAATGGATGCTAAGGGTTCAAAGACTTTCCTATGCACGGGATTCCATCATAAGTGTCTAATAAAGAGCTTTGGCCCTTTGGGAAATCAGTGCCTTTATTACAGAGATGAGGTACACACAGAGAGAGAGAGAGAGAGAGAGAGAGAGAGAGAGAGAGAAAGAGAGAGAGTGAGAGAGACGGAATTTTTAAAATTATATTTCTCAAAATACATCGTGCGGAATTTTTCTTTATTTGGAAACTAAAACATAAAATTTAGAGCCTCAGCGTTCTCTTCTGATTAAACCATCGTACAGCCTCCTAAGTGTCTTTTTGCTCAGTCTCTTCCCATTCTTCAGAGTTTTCTCTGGTTTTTGTTTTTAAAAGCACAAATCTGGAAATGTTCGTCCCCAGCCTCTTAGCAGGGCAGAAAAAATTTTATAAAATCTGTTCTCTACCCATCTTACCAACCATATCCTCCCCACTCATGCGCTATCCGCACACACCTCTCCCGTTCCCTTTTCTGCTCTCACATCTTTGCTGTTTCTTTTCTAGCTGGGTCATGTCAAGGTATCTTTCAAATTCCAAATCTTTAAAAATCTTTGCTAATCTTTCTTTGGCTTCACTTCCTTATGCTCCTAAAAGAATTTCTATATACCTATATTGAAGAGTTTACCACATGTACTAAAATTATGTATATTATTTTCTCATTTACTACACATCTGCGAAAGAAAGGACATATATTTTTAATCTTTGTAGTCCTACTGCCAATGCCTGGCACATAGTGGTGTTTTAAAATGAAAAGGGGAACCACTATACACCTATCAGAATGGCTAAAATTAAAAAGACTAACCAAATCAAGTTGAGTCATGGATATAGAAGAACTGAAACTCCCATGCACTGCTGGTGGACATGGAAAATAGTACGACCACTTTGGAAAATAGTGTGACGATTGCTTAAATAGTTAAACATAGACTTATATATGACCTTCCTATTCCACTACTATTAATAGATACTTATACAAGTGAAAATAAACATATGTGAATATAAAAACTTGTACATGAAAGTTGATATTTTCAAAAAGTGAAAACAACCCAAATTCCCATCAAAAGGTGCATGGATAAACAAACTGTGTTATAGCCAACAATGTTATATTATATACAGCAATACAAAAGAGTGAACTTTTGAGACATACAATGACATGAATGACTATCAAAACAATTATGCTGAATGAAAGAAGCCAGACAAAAACAAGCATGTGCCATATAGACCAATTTTGATAAAACCCTTACAAATGCAAAGTCTTCGATAGTGACAGAAAGCGGAATAGTTGTTGCTGGGGTGGGATGAGGCAAATACTAAAAGGTTGAGGGAAGGAACAAAAAGGAAAAATTAAAAAGTGGCATGAGAAAACTTTGGGGATGATGGATATATTCACTATCTTGATTTCTATGATGCTTTTACAGATATAAACATATGTTAAAATTTATAAAATTATATAGTATAAATATTTACAGCTTGTTCTATACCACTTTAACATCAATAAAGCTATTTTTTTTAAAAAAATTAGAAGGTTAAATCATGACTAAAAGATATTTTGCAAGTAATTTTATAAGTTAGATGCAACTAGGTTTTTTAGGGCATAATTGTTTATGTATATATGTATTTATTGACATAATTTCATAATACATCTTTTTTTTCAAGAACAAACAAAATTATTGATTTGGAATACTATAAAGTCTGATACTAATCTATCCCATTTAAAACTTTTCTGTTATATTCTTCTCTGTTAATCAAATATTATGTTTACTGTGGTATAATGGGAAGAAAAACTGAACTGAGCACAATTCTACCAAGATGATTATGTGGCCCCCGGGCAGGTAGTTTAACCTTGCTGGGCATCAGTGCTTCATTTTGTAAAATAGGGCAGTTAGTGTAGAAGGAATACAGTCCAACAAATACAGCATTGAGATGAAATTTTTCCCTAACTTTTGTACCCCTTGTTTTAGCCAGGATGCACTTGCTGTTCCTGGCACGTACTGAGCATGCATCTCCCTCAGAGCTGTTTCACTTGTTTCTTCTGCCTGGAATGCTCTTCCCTCTTCTTTTTCAAAAGTTCACCTCTTCTCTATCTCTAAGTCTCTGCTCAAGTGTCACCTGATTAAAGAGGCTTTGCTTAACCATCCTATATAAAATGTACCCCATCATGGGCACTTAGTAGGTGCCCCAAGATATTTCAATGGACATTTAGTATTTCAATGAATAGCCTACATCTTGGAAATGAGGAATTTGTGATTTAAATAAATTTCCCAAATTTTTGTATCTTTTAAGTTATAGAACAGGAATTTGAATTCAGTTCTGACTCCAAAACCTTAGCAATTTTATGGGGATTTAAATCTCAGTGTTGACTCCGAAGCCTTCAAAGAGAAATATTTGAAACTGTGAGAGAAGATGGAATTATACAGTGGCCAGATCATATAGATGGATTGGAGCTAGACACTAGGGTCCAGGTCATAGATTCCACAGAAAATTTAATGAAACTCTTTGACCCTTATCCCTCAAACTGCATGTGAACACGTACCACAGTCTTGCATACTGTGGCATGGAATTTACAGACTCTACATTACGTTATAGCCAAAAGGGACAGAAGGTGGTGCGAGAGGGTGGACTTGAAGATAGTTTGTGCAGACTACTCTTTTGGCAAGTTTGAGAGTGAATGTAAAGTGGGCCAGTGGGCTTTCCAGATCTAAATGCTATGACTGGCTTCCAAGTTTGTGCATAACTTATTCAAATATCATATTCTCATAGAGTCAAGATAGAAGGAACAAAGGAGATCATATAACATCCTCATTTTGCACATGAAACAGCTGGAGGCTCAGAGGTAACCCGGTGGCTTGCCCACATTTCCCCAGCTGGCCAGTAGCAGAGCAAGGACTACATTTCAAGTTTCATAATTCGAGGCCCATATTCCTTCTGTCATATCATGATGCCTCTCCTGAAGAACTGGGCTGTCCTTTTGTGCTTTTGAGTCATTTTCCAGATGCTTCAGCCTATAAGATATTGTTGATTTTCGGTATCAAAGCATATATTGAATAAAGATGATGGACA
Source organism: Avahi laniger (assembly GCA_963575035.1). Classification (NCBI taxonomy): domain Eukaryota; kingdom Metazoa; phylum Chordata; class Mammalia; order Primates; family Indriidae; genus Avahi; species Avahi laniger. Next base: position 34,729 of record CAUYSK010048499.1, on the reverse strand, counting down.
GTACTTTGCACTGGAATTATTCTTTAATATTGCTAAAGCATGTCAAAAAGTCACTTTGGAACTAATTCATGGATTTGAGAAATTTACTGGTTAGTTATAACTGATAAAAAAATATTTGATGGTTAAGGGAGGGCTTAAAAATCTAGACAAGGCTTAAAATACTAGTGCAAGAATTTCATTTCATTATTCAAGTCACTTTAACCTACAATTTGGTTTTCATTGTGGAGACAGCTGAAATAGTGCAAGATTGTGACATTGTGGTCAATTGCACAATTACAAGGAATGTTATGCATTCCAGATCTTTGTAGACACAGTACAGAATGTCGATGTATTTTCATTCACTTGGAGAAGCTTAAATAACATTTAAACCCTTTAGATGTGATGGTAATTCTGCTTGGTGATTAAACGGAAGAGTTAGCCTGTTTATTTATCTATTTGTCTATTCATCTATCTATTCCTCCACTGACTTAAAAAGAAAGAGCTTTGCCGAGAAAGTAGAACTCCTCATACATTATGTATGGGCTTTTTCAGAGTGACTGACAGGACTTCCCAGAGTGCCAATGTACTCTCCGCTACAGCTTATCAGTTAACTAGTGAAATTTAACACGGATGGTGTCAGCTTTATGTTTAGAGTGTTACTGTATAAACAGAAGAGGCCACTAGGAGAATCTTGTTTTGGAGATTTCACCTCATTTAAATTCTTAATTTGTCTCTCAGTTTAGAAAAGGCTATTGCAGTGTGGTCCTGCTTCCAATTAATGAGCTTCAGAAAAGGATTAGGTTTGCCTCACTCAGTCTTTCCAAAATAGACTAACCTTGAATCACACAAACTCCAAGAAAAGGTAAATATTCTCTTCTGATTCAAATTAACTTAGACAAGGAAGACAACCTTAGGTTGCTTATTTTATTACAGCCTGAGCTAAGAGTCCTCAAAGTTAAAGTTAATAAAAGAGGCATTTCGTTGAAAGTTAAGAACAAAAGAAATATTAGTTTGGTACACTTGTTACTTGTATTTAATTTTTTCCACTTAGGTAATGTTTTTCATTTCTATTCATTCAATAAGATAGCAGCAGTAACTGATAGCTTATATCAGTGTGAAAAAGTCTAAAATACTTGGTTAATATTTTTTTTTGGGAGTTAAATCCTAAAAAGCTGGTTACCAAAAAAAATAAAAAATAAAATAGTAAATATCTTAAGCATATTATAAAGGGAATATGTTTTATAAGATTATAAAAGAAATAAACTGTGTAGGTCACTGTTTGTGAGGTCACTTTAAGGTTATGCATTCTCCTATGATGACTTTTTGGGGAGGTTACGGAAATTAGGACATCTAGAAGTGTCACAATCTCGCTTCCTTTTGCATGAAGGTAGTCAGCCATCATCCTCTCACACCAATCCCTACGCTCTCACTCAAGAATAAGATTACATGTTGGAGAATCTGGGATGGCATCATTTTTTATCTTTTTCCATTTTTGGCTATTTCTTTTATGTTTTTCTGCCTAAGTCTAATTTACAGTGTTAATTCCTGAATTCCTTGACCTCAAGAATGTACCGATCATGCCCACAACCACATGTACCTTTTAGCCCCTTTTAAAGATAAATTAAACTCATAGTTTATTTCTGTAAAAGAGGAATGCAATAAATATGCCTGATGTTTATTTATTAAAGATCAGCTATTTTTCAGTAGCAAAAAAAGCAATAGGAAATTCATTGATTTAAGTCAAATTATTCATGTAGTTAAAAATACTGGTTTTAACTTTTGTTTCAAATAAGTGACTCAGTCAGGGTTAAAGCAATCAACACAGTTGTAAATTAAAATATGTTTGAATTAAAACACTTAGGCTTGCTTTTCTTGTGTCTTGCATCTCACAGCAGTATTCAAGCACAGCCAAAACTTGGATGTGCTGACACCTGTAATCAACGCGAAAGGTCTCTTTTAAACTAACAAATCCTCCTTCCTAGTGGAAGTATAAACAAAACCCTAATTGGAGAGTTTGCTAACTATGCTTCCCCGCTGTGAACGCTAGTTAGTGTCTAGTGTTTAAGCAGTAACATTAGCTACAATTTATAATTGGCAAAAGATAAGAGCTAATTCTCCAGATTCAGTCAATGTTATAATAGTAGGTGTACTTAAATTGAGTGTACCTCATTTAATGATTTCTTGATTAGCAGCTATTATCAAACATCTGAAACCATTTTTTAATTGCAAGGAAACAAACAGATAATAGCTAACACATACAGTGCTGATGAAGTGCCAAACTCTATCCTAAGCACTTTTACCTATATTGGCTCATTTAATCTTCACAAAATATACTTGAGATAGGTACTAATATTATTCCCAATTTACAGATGAGGAAATTGAGGCCAAATAGGAGTTTGTCTTAAGCATCACAGCTACCAAGTTGTAGAGGTGAGTTTTGAATCCAAATCTCAATACAAAAGAAATGAGCACAAACAAGAAGTAAATGTGTTGCTAACTCAATAATAAATACGTGCTTCATTTCATCTTAGAACATATTTTTCCTTGTACTGTGCAAGAATATAAATGTCTCTTCTAGCTATTCCTCCATGTGGTTATAGACATGCTTTAAAGCTAGGTTTCCCTGTTCTCTGAAGTAGATCTATTAAGATGTAGCACTAGAATTATGTAAAATTAGTTGAAAATAAACATTGGAAATGTGACAAAAGTAAAATAAGGATTAAAAATGAGAATAGTGTCAGGTGGAAGTTAGAATGTAAAACATGTGCCACAAAATGCTGCACACATGCTAGAAGCAAGTCCAAATTTTGGCTTTCAGCTTCCTAGCAGCCAGAGGGAGATCATCAATTACTTGATTCACAGCCCAGAATGAAAATTAAATTCTTGTCCAGGAGCAGTTCAGTTATGCCTAGAATTGGAGAATTTTTTTTCATGACTCCTAGTAAAGAGGACACATTATAATGTAATAAAAAATATATCCCTAACTCATTCCTTAAAATAAACATGGTGATAGGTTTTATATAAATATTATACATAATTAACCTTTTAAAAAATAAACAGATAATTATAAATAATATTTTGGTAAACATAATGGAAGGCAGATAAGAAAAGCTACAAGGGAAAAATCTTTGAATAGAGATAAAAATATAAACATATACACAGATACAGATGCATACACAGAACAAACTAAAACACAGATATAGCATGATTATACCAAAGCTCCAATATTTGTACACAACACTTTCACTGTCTTTTATAGTACCCTTTCTTTGTATGTATGATGCTACATATTCTTCTGAACAATAAATAAAATAACTGAATAATATTTAAACAAAAAATTATGTGTCATGATTTTCTTAATATATGCTCTTTTTCTGGACTTGTAGTTTGTTTCCAATTTTTACAAGAACTAATATTATAACTGAAATAAATATTTTTGTGCACAGGTTTATGTTTTTATGCATTTTAGTATAATTTGCTTCGGTTAATAATTTAGTATAATTTGCTTCATCATAATTGAAATTCAATTTAGAGGGTTTAAGTTTTAACAAAAATAGTATACTTTTAAAAATTGCAAAGGGACTGTTAGATACAGAAAGATTTTGTATAATCAAGCTAAAGATCCTCAGTACATTTTGACTTTTATGTAATTAGCTATGAATATTCTTGTTAATACTATAAGTATTTGACATATACAATCTTTTCACTTAGGGATAAATAGGCTATATTTATACTATCACTATGAAAATCATTTGGGAAGATATCTTACCAATATCAACTCAATGGAATAAATTTTTGATATGAAATAAATTGTATTTTCCTTTAACATACACTGAAATAATGTTTACTGAATACCCTATTTTACCTAGAAAAGTTTAAATGCATAGCTTTGTTACATTTTTGACTGTATGAGTAAATGTATAGTGAGAAATACAATAACAAATTGCAAATTTCAGTAGCTTAACATAATACAAATTTATATTTCACTCACCTAAGAATCCAACACACGTATTTCATGTCCAGGTTGAGAAGGACCTCTGGTCCACTCAGTCATTCAAGGGGCCAGCTGATGGAGGCTCTGCTAGTCACTCTGGGTATAAACGGCCAACTGGTGATCTGATAATAGAGATTGTGAGGAAAATATACTCTGTTTTGTTTTGTGTCACTTTTGCCACTATTCCATTAGTAATAATTAGTCATATGGCCTCACCTAAGTCCTATTTGTACAACATTGGAAAAATTGCTTAACCCTTCTAAGCTTTAGTTATCTCATTGGTAAAGTGCAGATTACAATAATAATCAGCTCACATGGTAATTGTTAAGATTAAATGCTATATATAAAGCACTTAGCTCAGTGTCTGACTCATACTAATTTCTTAATTAATCATATTCTTATTATCAGTATTGTCATTTTTAATATTAGAAAAGACATACAAGTGGACATATATTGGAAAACATTTTTAATTACAGGTAGTTATATTTAATAATTCTTTAAAAAATTCCAGAAGACACAAAACTAATTACCTACCAAAATAAAACAAAAGAATTAAGCCTGGTCTCAGACCTCTCTGTAGTACTAAACACCAGAAAAAAAGAAAAAAATGAAAAAGCATGTTATGGCCAAAAATTTGATTACTAGATATAAGGCAATAAGAAGACATGTTTCTATGTGTAGAAATATGGAATATATAGTACCTATACTTCATTTAGAAAAACACATGAAGATACAGTTTAAAAGGCTGAACTCAAAAATGAAAAAGACATTGGCTTAAAGCAATGGCAATGAATTTTAACTTTCTGATTTTCATTTAAGGATTATTATGAGTATCAGTCCAAAATAATTTTAAAAGTTAAGAATAATTATTGGAATGTAATGTGTGGTGTGAAATTAATAAAATATGTTTGAAGCACGAGCTTATCTATATAAAGGAAAACTTGTGGAAACGTGAAATGAAGGCTGGAGCGACAAGCAGGGACCAAAGCAGGACTCTATTTAAGTCATTAAATATATGGTAGAAAGTAGGGTTGCATGATGAGATTCGAGCTTTCAAAAAAATCACTGTGGATGCATCTTGGTGAATGGACGGGGGCTATTTAAGAGTGGACATGGGGAGTCCAGTTATTTAGTAGTAAGCTGTTAAAGGAGAGTAGATAAGAAATACTGGTGCCTTACACAAGCTGTTTGACATTTCAGTGGAGAGAAGTGGACATATTTGAGAATATTTAAACTACAGAAATGGTATAACTTCTTTGCAGTTGAGCAGGTGAATGAGGGGGAGAGATGAGGTGGAAAAGGCGACTGAGTGGCTGTGGTACTAGGTAGTGCATAGCGATTCCACTTAATAAGACAGGAGTTGAGGATTCATAGAATAGAATTTAATATTAGTTTGTGACAAGTCGAGTTTGAGCAACTTTGGTACATGCAAGTGAAGATGTTATATAGAAATTTGGATATGTAGCTCAAAGATTCAAAGGAACTCTTTGTAGCAAAAATTTTAATGCATAATCATATAGGTGGTATAACTGAAGCTCAAATCAGAGTTTCTCAACCTGGGTACATTGACATTTTAGGCCAAACAATTCTTTGTTGTACAGGGCTATATTGTGCAATGTGACATGTTTAGAACATCCCTAGCCTCTACTCACCAGATGTCAGGAGCAACTCCTGAGTCGTGAGAACCAAAAATGTCTCCAGGCTTTGTCAAATATCTCACGGAGGGGCAAACTAATCCCCTGTTGTGAAATACTGCTTAAATAATAGTAACTAAGAAGAGAATGTAGAATAATAAGAAAACCATATAACCCTACTGAGACCAGAAAACTTAATTTGGTTCCAAAATACGTGGCTCAGAAAATTTTTTGTAATTGGAACGATTTTCATGGATATGGGTGGATAATAGGAACAAAAACACACGTTTTTGTCTGTGCTATTGTGAAACTAATTAAAGTAGGATCCAGGGTAGATGAAGAAGTGACGCCAAAAGGATTAGCGATTTCAAAGTGGTTGAAGATGGTATTTACTGGAAATAAGAGAATTTAAAAAGGTAGGAAATATGTGTAAATTCTAATTTGGGCTATAATTCTAGTTATCGTCTTTATATAGTTGGTTAATCCTGCATATCCATAAATAGGCTTAGCTGAGACATTGTTCTTGCTGATTCCATTTTCAGAAAAAGCAGGGCTGGTCTGCATGCCCAGTATTAGTGTGGACACAGATCAGACCAGAATCTTTCTCGTTTGAGTTTTTGGTCCTGTTACTGCCAACGAACTCTAACGGCTTCACGGAGACTCTTAGTATCTTTGAAGGTTCACAGAATACTGGAACTTTGTTGAACCCTATAAAGTAACATTATTAGTTACATGGTACTATGAACAATATTTCTAATGCATTTTTATTAATTGATTTGTATAAATTTAGATTATTTATGTTAGAAACATGATTTGCATCGCTGGTCTGGTTATTTCGCTAGTAAGCAAATAATTGCTTTATTTTGTTGATAAGTAAAGTAATTCCTTTTCCTAAAAAATATGCAAATATATAATCATTTTACAAAATGAAGCTAGTGAAGCCGGAAGTAAAGTTAAATTGTGCAACATTTGCTCCATATTTCTTCAAAGTTATTTTTTTAATTTACAAATCTTCAGTTGAATAGTGTTTTCTGAAGTACTTGCATTTAACTTTCACTTGATTATTTGTAATCTACATCACTTTGATATTATAAATCAGTTTCTTTGCCACTTAAATTTCATTTGGAATACTTAGTATGGCAAGTTGTAATTTGCCTGCAACTGCTAATTCCTTTGAAAGTGAGAGTGAAAAAAAAAAGAAATAGAAATCTCTTTTAAAATAATTTAAAGATCTCTTTTTTCCTCTTAATGACCAGAAATTTCTAAAATCCTGGTTTCTAAAACCATGCCATTTTGAAATTTCCCTGGCGGATAGCACTGCTCTGTTGCATTACATGTGGTTAATGTTAGTCACATCCTTGATGTAACATAACACAAGCTGGCTAAGGTAATCCAATGTGACATATGACAGCATTGTGAGCCAGTCTGGGATATTTGAAAATATGCCATCTTTCAAAGACCATGGACAGATAGCATGGTTAGCCAAGATTATGAGCTCGGTTGCTTTCATTTTAAACAGCATAGGCAAGGTTCTGTGATAATTAAAGAATAATTTCCAACATGGTAGATTCTATCAAATGCTAACTAAAGCATTTGATAGAGCATTTTTTTTTCTCGCTGGAAAGTATATACTTGAAACTACTTAAGTTAAATCATTAAGAAAAACAAACACTAAAGAGATGTGATTAAACATTATAACAGGTATGAGAATGAGTAAAAATTTCTAAGATAATGCAGAGATGAACTAACAACATCTAACAATTTATAAAGAGATGGCAAGCTGACATTCGGTACCCAGTTATTTACCATTTGTTGAAAATACTCAGGTTGAATCAAGTGTCACTTTATTAGCACTTGAGAAAAAAAAATCTAGAAACATGAGCATCTGGGCAAAAATATATGTTTTCTACATATGTTGTTGAGTTTCTCTGTAAAAATTCTTTCTGTCCTCAACCTAATTTATTGTGCAGGCTGTGGAGAATTTGAAAACCATGTTTTCTTCTAGGATTACTTCAAGATCAGTTTCTTTGGTTTTAAATTTGTTTCACATTTGTTTAAGCAGAAAATACTAGCACTAATAATTCCTGATGAACAGTGATGAGTTACAGAAACACAAATAACCTGGACACTAAATTCAATATAGGATGGAAGAGGAAATTGAACATAATATGTACATCTTGGAATGAAAAGGTAAAACTGAACTACAAGGTAAAGGATCAGCAAAGCTCTTCTTTTTGTGAAATTTGTAACTAAAAGCTGTAATATGCTATTGCCTTAATCAATTATAGATTAAAATCTCATAAATTAATAAAAAGCTTTTATACTTCCATGTAAGTCAAAATAATTAAGTAATTCCTATACTGATCTATTATTAGTAACATGATTTAAATAAATGTGGAAACACAGTGCACTTTTCTGCAAATTAAGGAAGTATATACTATATGAATATATAAATATATTTGTAAATACATTTTAGTAATCTTATTGTATATAATATGTTTAAAATATTAAATTGAAGTTTGCTGAACTGCTGAGATGACAAATGGTACAGGAAGGAAATGCTGTTTATTTTTTTACCTTAGGTACCATAAGAAAAATTCCTAACATTATAATATTATTCTTAAATTTCATAGTAATGATTTTCTGTTGTTTTCTCATTTGAAACTCAAAAGTGCATTGTGTATTATGAGGATAGATTGTTTTATCCTATTTAACAGGAAGAAAAACTGAGACTCAACATTGTTCTAGTAATTCATGTAATCCTAATTTTGATCCAGGCTGAGAACTTTAAGTCTCCTGTCTTTCTTTTCCTGGCACTCACAAAATTAGAACTTTGTTCAAGTGACACGGACATAATAGGTGATGCTAAAATTAATGTAAAGGTAAGCAATTTAGCATTAATGAAGGATGGACCTGCCACCATGATGCTATACTTTAACAAGGCTGAAAGTGCACACCGATAGTACCTCTCAATTCTGGTTGGTAATTAGATTAAAACAAGGTTATACCAAAAAAGCTTTGAAATATTTTGCATTCAATTCTATAGCATATGTTGGAATAGAAACATAATGATGCCCAATGAATCCAATATAAAAGATCTGATACTTTTATTTAATAGAAAAAAGCATAAATAATACTGCCAAATTTACCAATGTTATAAAATAATTTACAAAGCCCGTTAGAAATACAAACAAAATGAAACAAGCATGTCTCTTTCGAGAAAACTAAAGGTAAAAAGATATAAACTGAGGAAAATCAAGGTGATGAAAATTATTTTATTTGCTAGATGGGTTTCAAGAATGTTATTTGAACATTTTATGGAACCATAACTTTTTGCAGTCTATTCCAGACAGATGTTGCCTCACCAAACAGGAGGGATAAGATACTAGGAAAAAAAAGTTAATCTTTGTTAGGTGCCTGCTATGACTATATTTTTCATGGATTATTAATTCTCAAAGAAAACCTGTAAAAAGGTATTATTAGTCTATTACATACAACAAGAACTGAGGCTCACAGAGGATAAGTGACTTATTCAAGGTGATACAGCTAATAAGTGGCAGAGAAAGGAATTGAACCCAGTTATGAAGTTGAAATTTGAGTACTAAAATACTAAAAAAACACATTAATCTTGTAAGAAATAAAAACAGATGATAAATAAATGACAGAGAATAGAAAAGAGAAGTAAAAAGAAGAAAAGAGAATAAAGAAGTTTTTCAAACTGGCAGTGAAGGATTTGTAAGGACCTACTTTGGAAAAACTGTGGGATCCAGTGGAATAACAGATAATTCCGTTTTGTTATCTAATTGATTTAAACAAATAAGGAATATTGTAGATAAGGAGTTGGCATGCATCCTGACCTCCTGAAATACTGTAGTGTAGAATATGCGAGGTGGAGTCAGATAACTCCACAATCATTTCCTTGCTGTCTAGTTTACTAAATGTATTACTTTGGGCAATTTACTTAATCCCTCTAATCCTTAATGCACTCCTTTATAAAATGATTATTAATGTTGCTTACCCATGTTTTGTTAAGGTATATGCTGTAAACAAAAAAAATTGCCCAAATCTGGGTGGTTTATAATAACAAAAGTCCTTTTCTTATTTGGATTGCCGATCCTTTTCAGGTCAGCTACATTTCTGCTCCCTGTTTTCTTTCTTCTAGCAGAGGAACCACCTTTTCTGAGATGTGTTGGTCTCATGGCAGAGGGAAAAGGGAAATGCAAAAGCCATGGGATAGATCTGAAATGGTCTGCTTAACTGGTCTGTGCATCACTCTCACTGACTTCTAAATAAATAGGAGGGAGTCACACACCCAAGCCTCACATACAGGAAAGCATCATGATCTCCTAGGAGAAGGTAGAGAATAATTGGAACGATACTACTATAGACTGTCACAGCACCCAAAGGATTGTCATGACGATAAAATAAAGCTCCTAGAGAGTTTTAGGTACATAGTATACGCAATACAAATTTTATTTCACTTTCATTCTTTGGGATCCAAAGTCAAGTTGAACAAAAAACAAGCTCATGAAGTATTGTAGCTGTATACAACAATTTCTCAGTGTCCATTTTCTCTAAAATCTTTATTATAACAATTGAGAGAATTATAAATGAGTGAATTATTATGTTTCTCATTATAGACTAGAAGTTAAAAGAAGAATTAGAGCTGATTTTTAAAAGTACATTCCTAATTTCTTAGGAATTCCTAACATTTTAGAAACTCCATTTATTTTGTACCATTGCAGAAAAGAACTGGCCAATGGTATATACACACACACACATACGCATACACACACACACTCTCTTAAAAAAAACAATTAAATGGGCACAATTAACAAAATAATAAAGCATAGCTTCCATTGGAAGGTAACATTTGGAATAAGCGATGAAAATAAATTTTAGTAAGGATTACATTCCAGTAAGAAATTTTTCCTGAGGGATTTTGCAAACTTTAGGGAAAGAGAAAAATTCCCTATTGAATCTTCTGAAAAGGTCTCTTTTCTATGTCATGTGGTCAACTCCCACAAGAGTTTTGTATGAGTAATGGATTTGGTCTTGTAGATTTTTGGATATACCCTTCAGGAAAAAGCCAACAAGTCTTGCTTTCCCTCTCTGAGATCAAAAACACCACTGTGTTTTTGGTATGAAAAGGGTTTTACCATGGTTGCCAAAAATACACTGTTTCCCCATCAGCTATATAGTGTCTATGCAATGATTGACAGCCCATGCAGTTTCTCCAGGGTGGCTCGATTTCAACTCAAAGGTAGTGCTTAATTTGAAAAGTACTTTGAGTTTCTTTTGGATAAAAATTATAACAGTACAAAAATAGTTCTTCCTTCAGCTGACAGTCAGTCAACAACACCCACTGTGTAAGGTATTACTGTAGTATGAAGTGGCCCTTTGTGAATACATGGATAAACTTGTATTTGTGTAAGACCAAAGTACTCAGTTGTGATGATCTACCTGACTTTATGTCTACAGTAAAATTTAATGGAGAAAAAAATAATTTTAGATGAAGACTAAATTATTTAAATGGTTCTACAGTAACAAATGTTTGAGATTTTCTTGTGGGAAAAATTTATAAGAACGTTATTGGTATGCCATTCTTTATTATAAACCCTTTAAATAATGGAAATCTGTTCTAACATGACTTTATATATACTATAGTTTGAAACACATCCTCTCTAAATATAGTGAATACTTAAAAACTCTGACGTACAATGGACAGTGACAGATGGCTGTTAGGCATGTCCTACCAGGGGATCCCATAGTATATAAACTTCATTTGGATATGTGAAAAAAATCTGAGAATCCATTTGTTTGTAGTTTAGCATTTAAAAAAGAATTAAAGGTATCCAATGCATTGCAAAATTAAATAACTTAAAATCAATAAACAAAATGTAAATAAATTAACAAAGATTAAGAACCATATCAGTTATGTGTGGGAGAGAGGAAGGATATACAGATAATTAAACCACCTTTAAAAGGAGAATGCGTTTTGACCTGAGGTTTAATATATGTGAGAATGGAGAATTTGGTTGATTAAAAAAAAAAAAAATCACAAAAAACATCCTCTGTTAGGAACTACTTACCAGTGTTTACAACCTTGAGAATTGCAGCATTCCTCAGCTTTCCCCTGAATCTCAGGTCTAACTAAATAAAGTAATGTGAAATAAAGCACTTAGGTACTTTATGCTCCAAATTATAAAACTAAGGATATGAGATCTTGAATGATTAGGACTAATTGGTGATTGCATACAGAGATCAAATTCACCAGAAAGCTGTCTTAGTCTTTGCTTCAATTCACAGACTGTTTAAGATCAGAGGTTCAAAACAAAAAAACAAAAATCAAAAAAACCCCAAAGGGTTGCATGCTGTGTTGGTTCATCCAGGAAGATGTTTTCTGCTCACTTTTGATGCTATAAAATGAAATGCAACAGTCTGGAATGCAGACTGAAACAAGCAGTTTACATGGGTGTGGCAGCATCCCAGCGTACACCAGTTCATGGTTTGCCAGTAAGTACTCATTTGTTTCACCTCTGATTTTGGGGCTTTCTTCCAGGAATATTTTTGAGAAAACAGAAGAAGTTCTGTGTGAAATAGCTGAAGTTCTCCGTTAAGTTTGCAAAATTTCATTGTCTCAAATATTTATGTACATGAATACTATTTCACTTAATTTTTCCAAGTTACTATCTAATGTCTCAGCTTCAGTTTGACCATGTCTAGTCCTAAATAGTCTGTAGCCTGCAGGGAACATGGGTCTATATTCTGCTACATCTTGTTATTTTTAAAAGTCTATTATGTATAGACAATTCATGCTTTAAATATTTTATTAAAAATATAGCAAAGCTTTTAAGTGAAATTCATGAAGATATTTAAAAACCCACATTAAATCTAGAAGTTCACTTAAGTATTTATAATTTGATAAATTATGCTGCTTATAGCAATAATGTTGGTATGAATATATACACTCATCGTTTCCAAAAGTAAAAATTGATAGACTTCTTTGTTCTAATTACTATTTTGCAAATGTTCAGGATCTGAAAACAAGATTATACTTTATGGCAGAATGATCTATGACAGAGAAGAAAGCCATGCTCTTTGGCAGAAATACATGCAGTGGGCTTAAGTTGTCAAATATTTAAAATATTTGTATGATTATTATCTATAACTGAGTCTTTTCTGATATTTGAATTTTTCTTATCACTACTGTCTGAATCGCTATCATGAAATTCCTTTCGTCAAGATTTCTCTACATTGGGAAGCTTTTAATCAGTTTTGCTCCCATTATGAAATTAAATTCTTCCACTGACAATGACCAAAGTAAACAAAGCAGAGGATTTTGCTCTTAAAGCAATGTATTTATCTTTAGATTAATACTATTATTTGAGAGTTAGAAATTAATAAAAATCTATGCATTATCAGTAAAATAACTTATTAACAAGTTTACAATATGCTAAAGTGAAACTCCCCCCATTTTATGTTTAAATTCCTAAAACTTTGATTAAATCCTAGTATGTATTTTCTGGCTGCACTGAATCCATTTGATGGAAATACTTGATAATTGTTCGCCTTATACCCTTATCATCAATACACATTCTCTAGCACTCCCTCTTTGGGAAAAAAAAAACAAAAACAAAAACAAAAAAACAAAACTCAATCGATATAAGTCAAAAAAAATAATTAAACAGTAGTCCGAACACTCAATAAAAAAGTAGCAATCTCTGAAAATAAAAACAGAAACCTCTAAAATAATGTTTTATTTATCACATACGAACGTGTTTTCCTAAGAATTATTTCCAGTATGGGCCCCCATATGGAAGTAGAAAGCCATTAAAAGAATGAACTAAGATGGTTTGTATCACCTGCAGAACTTGTTTTGTTCTATGCCTTCAGGCTTCAAAACCCGCTTCCCATATTTTTTTCCTTTCTTTAAAAATAATGTACATCAGTTTAATTTATCCCAGGTCCTGACAGAAGGATCGAATTTTAAGCATTTAATGCTGTGGTTTCAAATCCAATTTCTCAGTGTTCATCGTTTCAAAAGTGGCAGAATTCAGATTTTGAAAAGTTTTAAGAACTTGGGGGAGGATTGGCATAGTTTCTGAAGTCCCACGTTGATGTTAAAGGAAGCTCTGTACAGGAGAGCAGTTTGGTCTGAATTTTTCTATAGTGCTCCAGGAAATACTAAACCCTCCACCTACTCCAACAAGAGCCTCTTCTTATTGGTGTCAACCTAGGAGTACTTGTTAAACTCACAAAGCATATTGAATAAATAATCTCTTTACAGGTTTTCTGAACTAGGGCACTGATTGGTTGATAAATTTTCCTGAAAGGAGGGTATCAGTATATCTGCTTACGGCTTGATCCTCCGAATGTGTTTGGAAACAACTTTCCTTAAGACCAATGGGATTTTTATCCATTCAGACGCCAACGTGCTAGATCCTTGCACAACCGATTCATTGTAGGTTCTCTTTATCCGTGGTGGGAGGATGGGAGGATTTCAAAAGGTCAGGAGTCCAGATTCCTTCAAACAAACATCCAGAATCTCAGATGCTTTATTGAAACGGGCCCGAGTTTATTTGAACCTCTTTCTCTGGTTTGGAAATCAGGCTGAAAATGTCACAGAAACAGATTTTCTTGTGAGACCTCAGAATGTTGTGGTTTAAGTAATAAACAACCTTGAAAAATGAAAGGCAAAATTGGCTCTCACTCACCTGGTTTCATTCTATTAAATGCCTGAAACTGAGTGGCATTGTGCAATCTTTAGAACAGAAAAAAACAAAAAACAAAAACCAGAAAAAACAAACCTCAAAACTAGAATCATCAAACATTTCTCTTGCGGAGGTTTCAGATAACTTTCTGCCACTGCATGCTCCTCTGTCCTTATGTTTCAGTAACTTTCATCTCTTCTCCCTTGCCATTTCACAGTTTGGGAGAATTCAGTATTGGTCTTCCATTTTAAACTATTAATAAAAACTCTTGAAGTGGAACAATTTCCTTTTATTTATGGATGTGATCACCTTCAAGTGCACACTATGGTATGGGTATGGTATACAGAACACAAAAAAAAGAAGACAGATTTTTTTTTTTCAATACTTACTATTGAACACCAGGTACGAGTTAAGACTTCTACATGTATCATATTATTTAATCATCACAGCAAAAGCATTAAGCAAGTACTTTTATCTTCATTTTACAAGTGACAAAAAAGCAGTTTACGAAGGTATGGTAACTTGCCCGATTGTATAGCTGTCTTACTTACAGCTAGGAAGTAACAGAGGCAGGATTGAAGCTGAGGATGTTTGATGTCAGAAACCATACACTCTCTTACTAATTTATGAAGTTTCCTGTATAGTTGTTGAGGTTTCCCTGGGAGTTTTTTAAGTCTCTTTATCCCTAGCTAATAACTTTAACCCTAACCATTATATATGATGGATTATATATATCATATGCTAGCTACAAAGAATACTTGGTTTAACTTTTAGATGTGGATAGGAAATTTCTATAATTAAGAAAGTATATTATAATGACAATGCCTTAGATTTGTAAAGCACTCTGCAGTATCCAAATACTTTTGTATTTGTTATCTCCTTCTGATTCTTTCAACAAACCAGGAAGTCGGCAAATAAGCCATCTTGTTCCACATGTACCAATGGGGAAAACTGAGGCTTTGTGAAATTAAGAGACTTCCCTAAATCATGAAACTAAAACACCCAGAGGATATTCCAAGTCGAATACTTTACCTATGCAAATTGCTCTTTATGAATTAACACTTCAAAATTCCACTCTGTGGTCACTTTTTAATATCTTGTTTTATTTTTTCACTCACCTTTTTTCAATTACACTGTACTTTCTCCACAGCACTTTTGCATATTTCAGCTTTGTACGTACACTGTGCTCCTGATAGAAAGTGCTCTACACTAACTGATAAAATCCAAACTACTTTTGCAAAGCCCAAAAAAGTCTGGACACATGATACCAGTGCTGTTCTTGGGCTACCCATTTAAGTTATGTATCAAGTCTAAATTTAATCAAGGCCACATTTTATTTATACATTTCATGCATTAAACTCATTTAAACTTTTAGTCAGATTTCATTAGAAGAAATACTACCGTGCACATGATGCAGTAGTAAAGCTAATGTGCTTCAGGAATTTGAAAGGAGTTAGAGATCGGAGGTCTGATTTCAAAATTTCTTTTTCTTTCTCTCCTTAGTGCTTGCAGCAGGTCTGTGAGCAGCACAGTTTGTTTCCTAGGACACTAATACAGTCAGCATGCTCTGTACAAATGTGTAAACACAGACATTCCCTGTAATCAGGGAGGTTGGTGTCTTAAGGCAAGATTATGTTTTTTTAGGAAATGCAATTTATGTTCAGGATTAAGTTTCGCTTGCAGACTGATAACGTCTGAGGTTCAGGGAGATGATAATAAGTATTGTGTCCTAACCGCCTGCCCTAAATCTGAAGTCTTGAATCACTCTTCCTGTATAACCCTCATTCTTATGATCTCAAGTAAAAGTATTTAGGTTCTTCATGTCTTAGAAAGATGAGAAAAGTAAATGATCTGAAAATACAAAACACATTTTTAAAAATTTAAAGCATCTATAGGCCTCATTGGTGAGTGTGAGGAAATACAGAGAGATACGAGGAGAAAATATAGATGACACCGTGACTAACATCCTTCTTCACAAATCGGGAAATATAAACTTATGTCTGGTACTTTGGTATTCTTGAGGTTGAGGTGGGGGGTGGATAGCAAGTTAGACACTATTCTTACAATGTAATCGTTTTAGTCTCTTTGTGGCATGGCCCTACTATTATAAAATAGGTCAAATATATGACAAATATTCTCTCTCTCTTTAAATAGAAGTTGAAATAAATCCACTCAGAATGACAAGAAAGCCCTCTCTATAAATCCTTTCATTGAAAAAAAACTACTCTATTTCTTTTCCAAGCCAAAAAAAAAAAAAAATTATTCACAAGTTAAAAAGGTAGTTTCCATGCCAAAACCACATTTTTTTTTGCCTAATACTAAATTTATGATTTTTTTTCTTTCTTTTTCTTCTTCCTCTTCTTCTCCTTCTTTTTCATTTATTTCTATCCTCTCCTTCTTTTTTAACCTCCAGAGTCAGAAATCTGAGATTCCCCCGGTTACACAGGGAATGCAGATCATATAAAAAAGAACTATGGCCTTAATCAGACAGTTGAATTTTCTCCATCTTTGAAGAAAAACAACTTCCCTCCAATGAATTGAGTACTCAGAATTGGACTTTTTAGACCAAAAGGAAGACTTTATTTATTTACTTATTTATTTTTTAAATCATGGTAACAGGTACTCCATGGGGAGCGGCCATACCTCAGAAACCTCAATCTGCCTGGGCCGTGACTTTGAGAGCCCAAGTAGCACTGGCTAGGGTGAGGGTAGCATTTGCTTATTTGTTCAAACATACTTTCTAAATTACCTGTTTGTGTCCACTAAGAGGACAGAACTGAGGAATGCTGCTTTGACCTGATTTTCACAGAATAAAGTCCTTGTGCAGCATGATAATAATCCTAATAACTAGATATGTTCTTATAAGCAGGGTTGGACAGACTTTCTGTATTCTGACTTCTCTTGCTGTTTTCTTCCCAAACACTCGAAAGAAAACACATTGCAGTTCAGAAAAAAAGAAAATTCCTCCTCCCCCCATGTTTGTCTCTCTCGTCTAAAACAGAATTTTATGACACTCAATCTAATTTCTTTTCAAGACCATTTATTTAATAAGAAGAATGTTCTCCTGGCCTGAGATGCAATATAACTAAGTATGTATATATTTTTTTTCATAGAGTTAATGTTTACGGCAGAGAGCTAAAGCATTGAAAATAAGGAGCTGAAATGGAAACTCTGACATCACTTCAGCTGCAGTCCCGCTGCCTTACTGGGGAGAAAAATATTAGCTGTTGTCTCACTTACCTTTTCCATAAGGTGTAAAAAGCACCCTCTACAGAGGGAGCATATGAAACTCAGAGCTAGTCTGATTGCTTGCATGTTATTCATATACACGCCCATTGTTGTAAACTGGCACTGGGTGAACCCGCTGATTCCAACCATATGGCTGCAGCAGAAGTACATAGAGGAGTTTCCTCTAGGGTGCCCACAAGTGTCCTACTGGCTTCCTAGGCTGCAGGAAAAAAAAAGTGTGAGTTCTCCCATTATGAGATTTCATCCAGATGCTCATGAGGTTATATGTTAAATAATGAGTCTTGGACTGTAAAGAATATTACTATTTTAAAGCTCTGCAGACTATACGTGTTTGTCCACTGGGTGGCGCCCAAAGGCCATAACAGTGAACGCAACTCAGCCCGGAAACTGAAAATGTAATTTTAAAAATCTATCTCTTAAGGGTGGATTAATTCGGAACTACGATTCTTCTAATCAGATTACCAGTTTATAATGTCTAATTCCATTCAGATTTTACTTCTACTGTCTGCTGAGCGGTCAATAATTCTGCATTACAGAGATCATGCAGAAACTTTTGAGCTGTCAAGAGTTTTTCTGTGCTGGTGAATGAAATTTTTTGAATAATTATCAGGAATAAAATATTTTCTACAATATATGCGTTGAATCATCAAATGACCATAATATCTCTAAAATCAAGATTTTTTTCCCCTTCTTTCCAGTATCTTTCATGGCTTTTAAGGAAGGTAGTTCTTGTTGCAATTATCTTTTAAAATTTCAGAAAAACATCATTTCATTTAATGGTATTTCTTGATTATGATCTATTATTAAAAGCTCCTATAAATTATGATGATTATTTCTGGAACTGGAATTTTTGGGACTATATGGGACATTTATTTCAGTTTAATAATGTTTAACTATTATATGATACATGAGCCATCAACTGTAAATAGGAAATCTTATGTAGAATATTTAGATTGCAATGGAATGTAGTCAAGGTTCCTATTAGATATGTGCCTTAATTGTCTCCATTTATAGCCTGACAAGTTGGTATTTTCTTCTTCTTCCTTCTAGCATTAATCTCTGTCTTTTTCTGTATACGTGCATATGCAAACCCTTTTCAGGTCTTTCTTGGCTAAGTATACAGAAATAAGTAGCAAAACTAGTATAAGTAGAGTGCACATTAGGGCCAAACTCTTCTGCTGCCTCTAGGACCTAGTTATGTGCCCCCTACCCTATCATACACCTTTTATCACTAACCAGAGCCAGATGTACATAAAATTGAGAAATACATGATATTGTTTTTGATTGATAATTATCTCTTCTTTCCTTGACCTTATCTCCACATTACATGTAGTATAACTGAGAAAACAAAAACACAGATATTAACCAGGCTTGGGTTAGAATCTTTTCTAAAAAAATTTTATTTAGTTTTTTTTTTTTTTTTTTTAAGAGAGAGGGTCTTGCTCTGTTGCCCAGGCTGGAATGCAGTGGTGTCATCATAGCTCACTGCAGCCTCCAACTTCTGGGCTCAAGTGATCCTCTCACCTTGGCCTCCTGAGTGGCTGGGACTACAGGCACGAGCCACCTTGACCAGCAAAGGTTAGAATCTGGATACCATTATTTATAGATTAATTGATCTGAGATAATTTCCTTAATATTTCTTCATTTCCATTATATAATTTGGAACATAGTGATAATAGTCCCTATAACTAAGAGTGGTTTTGAAGATTACGTTGGGTCAAAAAAACATATGAAGCACTTAATGGTCTGGCTTATGTTAACTTCTCAATAAACGGTAGCTATTGTCATCAATAATAAACATTCAAAAACACCTAACTCTGTTTATATGGCTCTGTGATAGATTGAGGTGGAAAGAGCATAAAGGATACTCTCTGCCTAAGATCTATTAATATACAGTCCAGTTAGGATAATCATTCATTCACCAACAAATATTTATTGAACATCTGCTACTACATAAGAGAAATTATTTTTGATGGTGATATTACAGACTAAGCCTTATCTGAATTACTGAAATTAGAAGTGTTTTTGGATTTTTTTTTCAAATTTTGGAATATTTGCATATATATATAATGAGATGTCTAGAGGATGGGATCCAAGTCTACACACAAAATTCATTTATGTTTCATATACACCTTATACACATAGCCTGAAGATAATTTTATACAATATTTTTAATAATATATGTAACCTATCACTTAAGATCAAGGGTGAAATTTTCCCCTCATGGTCAAAAAGTTTCGGATTTTGGAGCATCTTGCATTGAGGATTTTCGGGTTAGGGATGCTCGACCTGTATTACAATGAAATAAGGAGACATAAATCTTGCTCTCAGGGAGATTACAGTTTTATGGGAGAGATAAATTCTAAACCAAAAACACATTATTCAGCCAGGCACGTGGCTCACGCCTGTAATCCTAGCACTCTGGGAGGCTGAGGTGGGAGGACAGCTTGAGCTCAGGAGTTCGAGACCAGCCTGAGCAAGAGCAAGACTCCATCTCTACGAATATTAGAAAAAATTAGCTGGGCGTGGTGGCCTACGTCTGTAGTCCCAGCTACTAGGGAGGCTGAGGCAGTAGGATCACTTGAGCCCAGGAGTTTGAGGTTGCTGTGAGCTAGGCTGATGCCCCTGCACTCTAGCCCAGGTGAGAGAGCAAGACCGTGGCTCAAAAGAAAAAAAAAAAAAGAAAGAAAGAAAAACACATTATTCAAATAATTGTTTAATTACATTTTGATAAGTACTGTGAAGAAAAAGTACAGCATAGTTAAAGACTGGATTCAGCTGGGGTCACCCTCTACTTTGAATTAAAAAGAAAAATTAATCTGAACGTTTTCTATCATGTTTTCTGTAAAGCTGTTATTCTCCTCATAGCTGGGCAGATTCCTCTAGACTTATTTTCTGAGAGTCACCCCTTTCTCTAATGTCATATTCCCACTAAAATCTTTATTTCTCTACAATCTTAACTGCTGCAGTGTTTTTCTTCTTTCTGCCTTTTGCAGCCCAAGACAGATTATGCAGCCTTTTCCCCTTGATTTCCTCCCCTCACCCCAAACATCACTCACTTGAGTAATGGGGTCAGCATCACAACACCACACAGAAAGCAGTCGAAAGTTGAATCTTAGATGTCCTTGTCTTAAAAATCATTTGGCCATTCTGACCAGACAGAATATCAAACCTGTCAAAAAAGAGAAGTGCAGGTAACTCTGAATCAGCCAGATGATCTGCAAAGCAGTATTGGCTGGGAAAGGCTTTTTTGTTTCAGTTTTTATAGACTGTGTAATATTTTGTTATGCTTTTATTATTATTATTTTTTTTTGTGAACCTAAGCTAGACTGGAAGATGAAATAAGACTTTCCTGAGGAAGTGACATTTAAATCTCAAATTGAAGAATGTGTAATGAGTTGGAGAAGAAGATTCAAAACAGAGATAACAGCATATGTAATGGCTGGAAGATGTTTACTATCCTTCACTAAATCTGACCCTACTCATATTCATAAAAAAGTTAAGTAGAAATATAATATTTGGTAGCTCAAGTTCACTTCCGAGTTGCTGTCCTAGGGAAAAGTGCCAGAATGCCAGGGAAGAGTCGAGTGAGGGCTGGAATCCCGAGGTGAGGCTTCTCAGAGCACGTGTGATTTGAGCTGAACCCTGAAGGAAGTTGTCCGTCGGGTGAACAGGGCCATGCAAACCTCAACCCCAAAAGCTGAGGAAGCTGACAGGCTAGGCTGGAGAAAGAGGCTGACAAATCCAGTTTCTCAGAAAGAAACATGTCATAGGGACTTACGAACAGAAGCCGCAGGAAATCAAGTTTATTTTGACCTAAGCGTAGGTTTTACAGTAAGTACATGGAAGTGGAAATCTTAGAAGCATTCCCAGAAATGGGGTAAATCGGAAGTCAATATAGTGGATTAATATCCAAGATAGAGTTGCTTTTTCTTCCACAGAAGTGTAGGATTTATATAATAAGAGAGTGAAAAGAACAGGAGGAGCAATGGGATGGCTGAAACGAAGGCAGGTGTTTGCTGTTGTGCTCATAAAGGAGGAGTCAAGTTTGATGAAGGAAAAGGAGCTCGCAGTGATTCTTCTAGAAAAGTAAGTAAAACCTGACTAGGCGACCCTTGAGTATCTTCTAGAGACAGAGAAATTTTTTAGTAAAATGATGTTGTGGAAAGCCGAGAAGTCTTGGACTAACAAGGGCTTAATTCTCCAGGAAAATTTTCACAGGAGACAGCAGTGCAGAGATATTTGTATGCTGGGATTGCATTCAGGCAGATCTGAGTTCATCTTCCGGTTTTACCTCTTTCTGGCTTGTCAGAGCTGGTAGAGCATGGACAAGTTGCTTACCATCTTTCCCAGAAACTATGGCTGCAAAACACACTACCTAGAAACGTCATGACTCCAGGTAATGACACTTAATTTTCTTACAAATCTGCAATTTGGTCAGGCCTTGGCATGTATACTTTTGTCTCTGTTCCACTGAGCACACATCAGCTGGGACAGGTTGCAGGCTGGGGGCTGAAATCATCTGAAGTTTGCTGGCTGATGGTAGTTTATATTCTCTGATTCATCTGGTTGTCGGGTATATAAATCGTTTATTCTTCTTAATTGCTGAGTAGTATTCCATGGTACAGCTGTACCAGGGTTTGTTTAACTACATCCTCTGAAGGGCGTCTGGGGTATTTCCAGTTTTTGGCTACCCCGAAAAAGCTGCTGCAGACATTTGTGCACAGGTTTTTGTGTGAATATAAGTTTCCATTTCTCTGGGATTAATGTCTGAGAGTATAATAGCTGGGTCACATGATAATTGCATGTCTAGTTTTTAATGAAAATGCCAGACTGGTTTCCAGAGTGACTACACCATTTTACATTCCCACCATCAATGTATGAGTGATTAAGTTTCTCTGAATCTTCATCAAAATTTGATGTTGTCACTATTTTTTAATTTTAGCTATTCTAGGTATGTATTAATAGTAACAGTTCATTGTAGCTTTAACTTGCATTTCTCTAACAGCTGATAGAATTGAACATCTTTTCATGTTCTTATTTATCATCTGCGTTTCCTCTTCAGTGAAATGTCTGTCCATGTATTTTGCCCATTTTTCTATTGAAATTTTTAAACTGTTGAATTTTGAGAGTTCATTGTATTTTCTAGGTACTAGTTTTTTGTTGAATATGTGGATTGCAAATATTTTTGCCAGTTTGTTGCTTGTCTTATCATTGTCTTACAAGGTATTTTGTAGAGCAAAGGTTTTAATTTTGATGAAGTCCAATTAATCAATTTTCCTTTATGCATCATACATTTGTTTATGCAATTATCTTCTGTCTCCCTCCACTGAAAAACTACACTCCAAAAAGGCAGAGACTTTACTGTCTGATTTTTTCTGAATCACAAGAGTCCAGAACTGTTCCTGGAACACAGTAGATGCTCAAGAAATGTACGTAGAATGAATAAACGAACGGAAACTAATTTATTATGTAAAACAGTTTTTTATAAGTTATTTTTAGAACTAGAGAATAATAATAGTAAAAAAATAGCATATTAACATTCTGCAAAATGATTTTACACACATTATTTTCATATGATTTTCATAATCCCTTATGGGGGAAGACAGGTCAGAAATCATCCTTTTTGAGCCCTGAGATTTAAGGCCATATTGTCAGTAAAGTCCGAGTCTTGTTTTCACTGTAAAATGTTGCTGCCCAGTATTCCCCTAGCATTTGAAAGTAATTGAAGATGATTAAAGAAAAAATTAATTCATATGGAAGTAACAAAACTATAGAACTTACTACCTCAAAGTAGAATACAGATCGAAACCATAAATACACACAATCACGGTTGATATAAACTCAAGCACAATGGAGCCCTATCTAGTGCTTGAGGGAAGTAGGAATTCACCCAGTCTTATGAACACAGCTATCCTGCTCTTCCTCAAAAGATCTGTGTGCCACAACATTGCAGGGAACGGAACAGACCTTTCTGGAGGCCAGGGGACCACTCCATCCACAGGTTCCCTGGCTTCTTACTCTAACTGAGAACATCAAAAGGAGACTTGACTGCCTTGAGAACAATTGTTTTCCTATTCCCAGTGGCCCTTTTATGAAAGCACACTGTATCTTGTCCCAGGAAACACATAATAGTCATGCCACGGGCACCACCAGCAAACTACCCAGGTTGATTTGTGAATGAATGGGGCCTCCTGGCGTAGCCCCCCACCCCATTACACTCAGTGCCAGACACATTTAATTCAATCCTCATCTTACCACGTTAGTATACTTAATCTTTATAACATTTCTAAAAACTAGCCAATTTCCCCCACTAATCTCAATCTTCATCACTGTCTTAGTTTTATTTTCTTCTCAGCACTTAAAACTATCTGGAATTTTCTTGTTTATTTATTGCTTTCTTTTTATTGTTTGTCTACACCAACTAGAATGTCAGCTCCATTCTAGCTATTTTCCTGTTAACAATTCACTATGTTTTCCTATTTCCCTTATTGATTTTTTCCTGTCATAAGAAGAAATACAAATCATCCCTAATACAAATTAGGAAATTAAGTATATGTGCATTGTACAGCCCAACTATTTTGCTTATCTTGTTTATAGCTCTGTCTCTAAGATCAAAAATATGACTGGCACATGGGAAAACATTCAGTGGATATTTCTTGAATGAGTGAGTGCTTCCCAATTTACTAGAAAGATAAGCAAGAAATGACCACTCTGATGTATAGGGACAGGTCTAGGATAGAAATACAAATTTTCTGAGCACTCAAACTCATGAACTTTCCTTATGCCGATTTGCCTCTGAACTTAATTTTGTTCAATAAGAAAGAACTGATTGGTAAAGTAGAATTTAGCAGAATATTAAGGGAAAATTACAACATCATATAAGATGACTCTAACCTAAGAAGTCCTAGTCAGAAATGAACATCTGATTTTAGAAAATAGAATTTCTGGAAAGTTGAGCTAAATTTGAACTAATGGTTTGAAGCTCTAAAGGAGAAGATGACTGAAAAGAGATGAGAGGCCTTCAAAAAACTCTTGAAAAGATTACCTAAAACAAGAGGCAGTTTATGTCTCTCTCTCGTACAATGTGCAGAAATGCAAGAGACCCATGGAGAATCATCTCTCAACAAAATTATGTTAGACTAAGATCTTTTTCTTTTTTGATGGATATGCTCTTTCAAAATTCTTATAAAATATATGTTAATGTTATCACTTGATAACATCTCTTCTGACATGCTTGCATATAAGGTACAGAAAGCTGTATAGATGAATAGATGTTGCAGTGGGTGGATTTGTTGTTGATTGAAGGGGTGCATATGGGATGCTGATTGTTTAATTTGTGAAAACCTCAAGGGATGTCTCTGGTAATATTCTACCATGTTATCACCAGTAAGAGCCCCTCTCAATATATTGATTTCAATCACCGTTTTCTCTGACCTATGCCCTAATTTTTATTTAATATATTTTAACACTCCCAATCCAAAAATTCTTTGACCTAATTTGAGATTTCCAATCCACTAATTCCCATCACTTTTCATTATATATTAAACTATAATGCCCTTATCACCTACTGGCACAATTCACTTTCTATAATCTATAATTAGGATCATTCCCTATCATTTTTGGCTGATTCCATTGCTGCCATGGTCTGAATGTGTGTGTCCCTCCCAAAGTCATATGTTGAAACTTAATCCTCAATTTGATAGTATTAACAGGTGGGGCCTTTGGAAGGTGATTAGATTACGAGGGCTCTGCCCTCATGAATGGGATTAGTGACCTTATGAAAGAGCCCCCAGAGAGCTTGTTCACCTCTTCTGCCATGTGAGCACACATAGAAGATGCTCTCTATGAGGAACAGGCCCTCACTGAGCACGGAATCTGCTAGCACCTTGATCTTGGATTTCCAGCCTCCAGAACTGTAAGCAACATGTATCTGTTGTTTATAAATTACACAGTCTAAGATATTTTTATAGCAGCCTGAACAGACTAATCACATGTAAACATTGTGGAACAGAGAAAAAACAACCATAATTCAAGTGATTTCATTTTTAGTTCATGAATACAAACCACAAGTGTTTAATTAATATTTACAAAAAATTTAGGTATCATGACCTATCGTAATAAAGACACTATCCAATAAGCTGCATGTTCTATATCCATACCTATGCAGATAAATGGGAGAGAAACACACATACACACACACACACACACACATTTATAGCACACATACACCCAGGCGCATCGGGGCTGATTTTACCTTTCCATTACTGTAAATTCCAAATGTGCACTTAACACTGACAATTCATTCCATAATAATCTCTTAGTATATTTTCTTTCCCATTCATTCTCTCAGAGTATTATGGCACACGTGTCCCCCTCTGCACAAACCTCCAACAATCTTCTTATTCTCGGTTGATGATCTTAACTCATAATTAATTAAAGAATAAAACAGGATTAATCAGATTCTAGGAGGACCAGACAACTGTCCAAAGATTTGTAGTGCCATCTAATGGTTCAGAGGGCTGATCTGGGGTTAATGGATAGAAGTTATAGGAAGACTAAGTTTCGTTTACCATATAAAAAAGTTATTCCCAGATGATTTCAAGCTATTTAGTGAAGTACTGGGAGGGAGATGCTAGACAACTATGTTTATTCACTCTAGTGTATGGAAAACAACCAGAGTTGAGTCTCTGTACTTGTGTTTGAAGCTATCTGTGACACTTGTAATAGTCTGGTCAAATCTAAATTCCTAATTATAAATGTGGCATAAAGAACAGTTTATTTATCTTCTAAATAAGTAGGCATATATTTAGAAAAAATAGATGTATCAAAAATTAATAAAAGAAAAACAGTTAAATTAATGCTGCCTACCAGCCAAACTTACATGAAGGGGCAAAAGGTGAAGATTCCCAGGCAGGGGAAAGTTAAGGGTTTCAGACCTCATCATTCCAGACAGAGTGGGGCACAACTGGCTAGTAGATAGGTGAGGGGACCCAGGTTGGTATCCTAGCAACAATGGTTTATCTGAGAATTTCTGATTAACTCTTTAGGGCTGCAATTCCACCAATAGGTTTCAGGCAATGATATACACTAGAGTACATGTTCTGATACCTCAGGTTGTTCCAAAGTAAACCCTGGGAATCTTCTTGCATTTGAGGGACTGGCATTCAGCCCATGGGTTATCAACACTGTACTTTAGCATTTTATTGCTGAAAGGCAATCATATTCTCATTCATTCATTCATTCCCCATATTTATTATCTGTTACTATTCTAAGTATAGGAGATAGAGCAGTAAAAATTAAAAATTAAAAATAACTTCAAGACCTTCTCTCTTGAAATTTACATTTTCATAGAGGTTAGAAAAATTAAACAGCTTGAATAAGTTATATATAAATTGCTAAATAGAAATATGCATTATGAACAAAAATAATGTAGAGAATAATAGGTTAGGTGTGTGTGTATAGGGATCACAAATTTAAAGAAGGTGGGCAGAAAGGCTTGAGAATGTGGCATTTAAGGAAAGAACCGAGGTTTGGAGAATAGGAGTGAAGGAAAAAGGAGGGTAGGGGCTAGTTTAGCACGCAGATATCTAGGAGAAGCATGTCCAGACAGAAGTCACGGTAAATTCCAATCCCTGAAGCAGGCAGGTTTCTAAGTGTGCAACCTGTGCTGTACACAAGACCCTGTGCACAAGACTGTCATTACCTTGAAATTCTTAATAAATTTTGAACGAGGGGATTTGCATTTTTATATTTTACGGAGACCCACAGCTTATGTAGCCAACCTTGGTCTGAAGGCATGTTAAGGAAATAGCAATGAGGTCCTCATGTTTAGTGAGGAGTGAGAAGGAGGAAGAGTAGTAGATGTCAGGGAAGTAGTGAGGGAACACATCTTGTTTGACCTTGAATGACCTGAATAATGTTTTAACAGGATCACTACCACTGCTGTGCTGAGAATAGAACGAAGGGATCAAAGATGGAAAGAGAGAGAGTTATCAGTTTTAGGAGAACTTCTGCAGTGAAATCTCAGCAAGGGTTGTAGGTGGGCATAACATCTGGTTCTAAATTTAAAATATTGTTGCATTGGCCTATTTTTAATTAAAGGCCCGTAAGTTTCAATGCATTGAGTTGATAGTTAGGGACAAAAAGAAGAAAGCCTTGTTATAAAGTGACATTTGCTGGTGGGATGCAGGCCCTGAAAGTGAATTCTCTCATATCAATGTACCACTTATGATCTGGATCTAAAATCCCACCATATTTTTTAAAATGCATTATAAACTATATGAAGTTATTATGATCATTATTATAATTGGGAAGTTTGAATTAGCCGATCTGTAAAGACCCTCTCCAACTCTTGTTTTCTTTGATTTGTACATTACCTTTTGCCATTTAATTCTATCTTAAATCTGATTTCATCTTACTCTGGCTTCAGCCAGACTGGGTTTATTTTTAATTCACATTTAATTTTGAGAGTATTGAAGTCATAGTTTTTATATTTTTTGATTTAATTGTATATATTTTATCAATTAGAATCAAATGAGAACGCATATGAACATGCTTTGGAAAGCCTAACTCACTCTATCAGTGCAAAGTATTAAGTAGTGTATTAGGAAGATTGTATTTTAAATTTGTTTGAAATAATTTGTTTGAGATCTCACTCACATTTTCCAATAATTTGAAAGAACTGTATACTCTTTTACTATAGCTAAAACATAGAACTTGCTTTCATTTTATAAAATTAAATTTTTGGAGAAGGTTTAACTAGCAATTTTCAACATAGTGTAAAGACTGTTCTTCTGATATTGGCACTTGTAGGCTGTTTAGAATTTTCCTGCCAAATGTTCAGTTTCTCGAATGTTTTTAAGTTGGTAAGAGAGAATTTTCTGTGCTCATGCTTGTTTCCAACTTCAGACTTCAATTTACAGGCATGAAAATAAGCTTTTCTTTTCTTACCTAAAATGTTAGGTTTAAATACTCATTCCCTGGATCAAGTTGTTGGCAATTACAATGTTGGCTACAAATGATCTACGTTCTTATGATCCAGACAGTGATGTAATTGCAGATATATTTCATTAGGAAGATGGCGATCTTTGCAAAGGTTAAGTCTTCCATCAAGTCTCTCAATCCCTGCCTCAAACATCAAGTATCAGCTCTTACTCAGTCTTCCCTTTCCAGCCCTCCCTGCATTCCGGGATAAGGTCACACCCCTTCACTACCCTCCACTCTCATCCTTCAGAGAATTTGTCATAATTGGATTGATACGTTTTTTGTTTATTAGCTGGCTCTCCCCTAGATTCTAAACTCGGTTGGAGTAGGGTCCATGCCTGTTTGTTATCCCAGTCCTATCACCTTACTTGGCAAATAGTAAATAGAAGTTACTGTGAATTTGTTCATTAAATAGTTAACACTACGGTGCCTGCTTCAAGAGGAGCTATTGTGCTAAAACTTTTAGAATAAGATGATATGTGATAGATAATAATAACCATAGGATGAAGAGTGAGAAAGTAGCAAATTTTACCTTGAGATTGCTAGTAATAAAACATAATTTTATAATTATCTACTGGTTGAATTAGTCAGGATAGGCTGGAATATGCTGCACTAAATATTTCCCTCTCAAATGTTAACACATGTCTATTGAGGTCAGTGGAAACCACTGCTCCAAAAGGTACTCAGGGACTCTAGCCGACTGAAGTTCCACTATGTTGGGACACATCAGCTCAAAGTGTGGGTTCCAGGGCCACTGCAACAAGGAAAGAGAGAGGGCATAGAAAACTCACACCTGCTTTCAAAAGCTCTGGACTGAAAATGACAGAGCTCACAGCCATTTGGCCAATACCTGCAGCATGGCCCTATATAAGTGCAGGGGTCTTTAAACTGTTCACTTATGCAAAGGAAAGAGAGGCAAAACAGATGTGGTGAGAAGCAAAAAAAAAAAAGAAAAAAATTTACCCCTAAGTCAAATCTTTATATTAGGTAATGTTTATTTCAGGAATTTGAATCAGAAATTATATATATGATAATAAATAAGTAGAAAGCTTATTGTTATAAAGCAATAGGCCTTGATCAGAGAATATCATCTAAGTTCTTTGAATTAACTTACTAGATGAGGCCAAAACACTATCTGATGGTAATTTTGCTAATTTATAAACTAGTAGCATAGGTCATTAGAAAACAGGAGTCAAACGTACTTTATATTATTTTAGGATTTTGTACTCCTTTAAATAACTTTTACAGGCTAAAAACTCAAGTGACAAATGCATTAAAAATTATGAACTAATAATACTTGACAACATTATTCAACCAGTTAAAAAAAATACTTGAAATAGAGCGTGGTAATGATCATAGTGAAGGCTGTGACCGTGATTATGGGAGAGGAGGGACAGGGTTGCAATCAAAGTTCCACACTGGGAACCGAAGTGACTATTCACAGAAATGGGAACGTGGGCTTTTAGAAAGAGCCTCTCACTGAGTGTCCATAATCAGTTTTGACATTCTACCTAATTTTAGAGCTTACTGACTACTTATTTTTCAATTTAGTCAAATAACTGGCTAATAACAAGTGTGTTTAGCCAAAGCAGTTAGTAAAACTAAGAAAAATAGATTTGTAGAACATATAGTTTAGCTTCAAATCATATCCAAAAGGCTATGACAGAACAGAATGTGACCAAAAGTTGTTTTGGTTTGGAATCCCTGACCCCATTTCAGTGTAATTGTTAAAAATCAGCATATCCTAGATTGACTTCTCGCAGACATGTCTTACTAAATCAGAAAAATGGACGCTTTTAGCCACATCTGATTCCACTGCAGTTACTCAATACAGACTAGGCATAACAGCCATATTAAAACAGTCTCACATAAAACTGAAAACTGAAATTAAATGTAAAAGTATGTATGCCTTTATGTGACAAATACATTTGTGTTATGGAAATACACATTCTAGGAAACCAAGTTTGGCTCACTGCATCGTCCTAATTTAACTCCTACCATCTTCTACAGAAGGAAGAGTTAGATCGAATTATAGCATGTATTGCCAAGGGAGCTTTGGCAAACTTTAGAGATTGTCTATTTTGCTTATTGTTAGCCATTTATTGAAAATACATTTTATATTACGGGTTGTAAATAAATCTTTTGAATTAAGATTGATGCCAATTGTGTAATATAATTGACATCTTATTCAGTTTTTTTATATTTTCATATGGAAAACCCTCAACTTTGTCTTGATTGAACACTATAATTGCATAGAGTATAATTTATTCATTCAACAAGTATGTCTTGAGCAGCTGTTAGTGCCATTATGCTAGACTTTTGATTTAAACCAATTAAACAAACAAGACTCCTGTCCTCATGGAGTGGGGAAGACAGATATTAACAATTATAAGAAAGTAACCTGTACAGTGTGCTACGAAATAAGTAGCACGGTGGTGTTGAGGGTGGGGCTGAGGGTGGGGCAGGTTAGGACTCATTGAGAAGGTGCCATTTGAACAAAGACTTGAAAATGGTATGGCAGTAGCCAAGTCATAATTTGGGGAGCAGCATTCCAAGCAGAGTAAATAACTAGAACAGAGGTGTGAATTTGCTGTGCCTGCAGAAAAGAAAGGAGGCCCGTGTGGCTTGAGTGAAGCAAGAGAAGGGGAGAATGGTCGGAGTAGAGGCCAGAAGGGTAGCAGGGAATCAGGACTTAGATGTTCACTCAGTGAAATGGGAGCATTTGCGGGTTTTAAGCAGGACAGGGACATGATCTAATTGGTGATTTAAAGGATCCCTTTAACTGCTAAGAGTAAACTGCTGGGAAACAAGGCTGAAGTGAGGAGGTCAGTTGTGACACAGTGGTGGCTAAGAACAGGGTAATAGCAGGAGGGGTGAGGAGACGTCGTTAGATTCTGGAAATACTTTGAAGGTAGAGTTGATAGGACTTTCTGACACGTTGGTTGTGGGGGTGGGGGGAGAGAGAGAGAGAGAGAGTACAGAAAAATCAAAAGGCTAAAAAACAGAGGATGGTGAATGGTTTTTTGGCCCGAGCAGCAGGAATGATGCAGTTGTTATTAAACGAGATATGGAAACAATAACAGGTTTGGGGAAAGTGATGAAGATCGAAAGTACATTTTGAATGTGCTGAGTTTGAGATGATTGTTAGGCATTTATGTGGAAACATTGAGTAATTGAATATGAAGGTGAAGTGTTACGAAATAAGACTTCCATTCAAGTAAAAGAAACTTTGGGGGAAGATAGACATTAGAGCAGTTATTAAGAACAGTTTTTATGTGATTCCATTTCAAATAGGAAAATATTTTCCTTCTCTCCAATATGCTGCATTTTACAGCTGTGTGTGTGTGTATATATATATATATATATATTTTTAATATATACACACCATTAACGTATACAACTATTTTTAGTCTTGCTGGTGGGGAAATAGCACCATCTTGTGGATAATAATATATAGAGTTCTTTTTAAAAAATCTATGTGAATTTTATCATAAAGGTGTGTTGGACTTTGTCAAATGCTTTTTCTGCATCTATCGAAAGAATCATATGGTCTTTATTCTTGCTTTTATTTATGTGGCGAATTGCCTTTATGGATTTGCGTATGTTAAACCAGCCTTGCATCCCTGGAATAAAGCCCACCTGGTCATGGTGAATTATTTTTTTGATGTGCTGTGAGGCGCACCTCGACTCACTGACTAACACTCTGACCCTGCGATCTTTCTGAAGATCAAATCAGCTAACTAATAATTCACTAGTACCCGTACA
Organism: Avahi laniger; assembly: GCA_963575035.1. Lineage (NCBI taxonomy): Eukaryota > Metazoa > Chordata > Mammalia > Primates > Indriidae > Avahi > Avahi laniger. The sequence continues at coordinate 2,408 of CAUYSK010048499.1, read as the reverse complement.
GCGCCGCTCCGGCTGGGCCTCCCGGCCGCGTCCTCCTGGCAGCGCCCTGATCGTTTCCCACCTTCGGCGCCCTTTGCTGTCCGCAGACGCCGAGCTTTCAGCATCGTAACGTCACGGTTGCTTTTTCTTTATCAGGTCTCCTCTCGGTGTCCTTCCTCCCGTCTTTCAGAGCTGGCTCACGTGGTTCTGGGTAGGCTGGGTCCCTCCTAGGCTGTTGGGCCCAGGGCCTGGATTTCCGCGGGCCCGCGTTGGCCCGTGCGCGATACAGGCGGGAAGAACCCGCGCGCCGCACATCACTGCCTTTTCTCCCCTCGTTTCCCGTTTCCGACCTCCAGTCTTCTAAGTGTCATCCTGTAACTTGGCCATGTTTTATTTGTTACAACCAGCCTTAGACGCAGCCCACAGGAAAAGGAAGGGGATCGCACAGGAGTGAACAGCAGGGAGTGGGAAGGGATCAGGAAGTTTCTCCAGGGATTAGGATTGCTGACCCCAGATGGAACAAGTGACTCACTGGCCCACCATTGCCACGTTTCATTTTATTTTTATTCAGCAAGTAGGTGCTCGATGACATTTAAATGCCACACACTATTTATGATTGCTTTAAATCTCAGATGCCTCATATCATCGTGTTTTCTGGAATTTGTGCCCTCCTACCCCCAGATTGACTACTAAGTTTCTGAGTCATTTTTGCTCTTCCTAGCAATATAAGTGCTCGTCCTTATGCAGATAGGCACGTGTGCATGAGCTTGTGCATGCACTATAACCATGCTTTCCTAGCACAGACTCTTGTTTGGCTCTCCCAAATTCTCACACTTATGTTTTGATCAGCTATATAAGCAGATAATTTAAGAAATAAGTAAAGGCAATTGTGGTTCTTCATGAAGCAAGGAAAATTGTAAATTCAGTATTAGAATTTTATGATTTAAAGCTATTAGAATTCAGAGCTATGAAAAATCATCTATCAGCTAGTGAAATCTTGTTTAAAACACATATGTACCTTTTTCACATAAGGACTGATAATATTTTAATCCAAAAAGCAATCTTATGGATAACATGTTTAATTTAATTATCTTTCGAGTATCATGTGGGAAATAAAGCCAACACTAGGTTTAAATCCATCCAATATAGTTATGGTAATCATCATGGGATATAATATTTGATAATTAACATAATTTAAAACAGAATACATTTTATTACCATTTGTGGACCACAGACAGTGCCGTCAGCAACAAAGCTACTGTCTCTTCCATCTGATCTCATGGATGACCCAGTGGCTATAGATAGACAGACATGGTCTTGAATATATGAATAAACTGCAGATTGAACATCACTTTTATAAGTATTGTTCTGTGGCCAAACACAAGCTAATTTTCCACAGAGAACATCCCTAGAAATGGAAAGCAGAAAATTATTTATCATTTTGGCTTTTCATGATACCATGTTCCCATTAAATATTGCATGGATGGTAACATAAATATTTTTAATTGACGGCACAAAACCTGAATAATGCGAAAATAAAAACATTCTTGTATGGTGCACAACTAAATGCATCTATATTAATTAGCATCATAGCAGAATTGAAATGTATACACTTAACTCAGACATAAAGACTCTCCTTCATTTCCCATCACAGAGCTCAACATTGTTCCGTAGGTTCCGTTGTCTTACCGCACTCACATTTCACCACACTCTTCGAGAGAATTCATCATCTGCCCCACTGACCAGCTTGACCAGTCTGGCCACTTGTTATCCAAAATTTACCGAGAGCTGCTAGTCGCATTACTCTTTCTGTGTCTTTTAATTATGCCTGTGGTCTTCATCATGACCTTTAGACAGCACATTTCTTCGGTATGCAGTCTCTTTATTTGGATCCCAAATTTCTCCCAACATACTGATATTTCCAGAGTATATAAACTTATTTCTTTTTTTTTCTTTTTAATTTATGCAATTATTTTTTTTTATTTCTGCATATTATGGGAGTAAAATGTTTAGGTTACGTTGCCCTTGACCCCCGCCCCCCCCGCCTCGAGTCAGAGCTTTAAGAGTGTCCATCCCCTAGATGGTGCGCATCGCACTCATTATGTGTGTATATACCCATCCCCTCTTCCCCCCTCCCATCTGCCTGACAGCCGATAAATGTTATTTCTATATGTGCACTTAGGTGCTGATCAGTGAAACCAATTTGCTGGTGAGTACATGTGGTGCTTATTTTTCCATTCTTGGGATACTTCACTTAGTAGAATGGGTTCCAGCTCTGTCCAGGAGTATACAAGAGGTGCTATATCACCATTGTTTCTTAAAGCTGAATAGTACTCCATGGTATACATATACTACATTTTATTAATCCACTCATGTATTGATGGACACTTGGGTTGTTTCCACATCTTTGCAATTGTGAATTGTGCTGC
>CAUYSK010048498.1:0-43233 GCA_963575035.1 Avahi laniger | reverse complement strand
ACTTAGAGGCCATTGCAGGGTTATTAATTGGCCTAATTTTAATTTTGTTCTATCTCAAGGAATCGGGAGGGCCAGGAAAAGGAAAGAGATGGGGGAATGACTGGTTGGTGGAACAAACACAGGCAATATTTATTAAGTTTGTCATCTTACATTGGTGTAGTTAATGGCACCCCAAAGCAATCATAATAGTAACATTAAAGAATACTGATCACCGATCACCATAAGAGATATAATAATAATGAAAAAGTTTGAAATATTGCGAGAGAGAATTACTAAAACGTGACACAGAGGCATGAAATGAGCACTTGCTGTTGGGAATATGGTGTCAATAGGCTTGCTCAAGGGAGTATTGCCACAAATCTTCAATTTGTAAAAAAAACCTATTATTAATATTTGTAAAGTAAAGTAAACCAAAGGGCAATAAAATGAGGTATGCCCTTATCTCCCTGGGAAATTTCTTCCCCTGTTTGGTTCCAAGCTGCCATTGTGTGTCCTCTCCAAACACTCTTGCATTCGCTTTAACATAACACCTGTCACGCTGCGGGGTGACTCCGATATGCCTGTCTCCTCAGACACTGATAAGCTCCCGAGGTTTGTGACTGTCTTTTTCTTTCTTGTCTCCATCCCTAGAATCTTGCATAATCCCTGACAACTAGTAGATCCTCAATAAATATTTTTAAACTAAATATATGTAAATAAAGGCAAAGGGATCAAAGAAAAGAGAAACTAGTTGAAGACAAAAGAAGTAAGTATTAATAAAGGGAGTAATTGAGGTGACAGAAGATGAAATCTGGAACAAAGGCAAAAATGTCATTATAGGAGATTAGTATGGATATTTTTAGAAAAAATAAGCTAAAAATTAAGGAAGAGTTATGGATGTTGAAATGATGACAGGAAGGTCATGTCCAGGTGCCTTGATTTTCTTAGCTAATTGAAAGAAATGATCATCACCTAAGAGCATTGGGATATGAGGAATTATTTCAGTTGGAGTGGGGCTTGGAAAGGGTAGAGGGAAGGATTTGACTATGGCAATGGATTAGAGAGAGCCGTGTTTCTCAGTGTGATTTTAGGTAGCACCCTGCAAGCATTTATGTTCGTCAACAAGTATTTATTTTAATGTGGATTTAGAAAAATATAACCAGTACATTAAACCCATGATTTTATAGACATTCATAATTAAGATGATTCCAAAGGAGATACTTATATAACTTAATTTATTCTTACAGAAGTTAATTGAGTACTTAAAATAAAGTGAGTTGAATATATTAGACCGGAGTTTTCCAGATTGTTCTTAGATATGGAAAAGAAAAATATAACTCAAGACCAGAAATAGGTTTACAGAATTCATACACAAAAAAACAATGATTTGGTCTAATAGCATGAATGCTTAGTTAAAATTAATCAAAAGATGACTCAGTTGTAAATACTTTGAGGGCAGGGAGTGTGTTTTTCTGTTCTTTGTGTTCCCTGCAACCCAAACCACCACCTAGCTACGTTTAGTTCTCGATACATATTTGTTGAATTTAATTAAGAATGGACTAGGAGAGTGGTATTTTTTGTTCACATGGGATACCTGTAGTTCAAAAAGAAATCAATGACTTTCACTGTAAATAATCAGAGAGGTAAATGTAGTGTAAAATAAAACAAAAAAATTCACTTTTTAAAGCCTAAAACTTTGAGGCTTTAGACAAGAGGACTGTAGTTCCATAAAATTGTTCAGTGATTGAATATAAATAAAAATGAAGGTGCCACCCTGAAAGAATTGTGTTGTCCTTCTCATATTTCTTTTACCACCCCTGATGGTCATTTCTTTGACAATGACTCTACGTGGAACACACTTGGACTTTATCTGACTATATTACCTTGTTTGCAGTACAACTTAATGAGTGAGGAGGTGTAGTTTGAAGGTAATGCTGTGAAAATCTTTGACTCACAAGGCAAGGGGAGCTTCAGGCTGTGACGGAAACCTCATCTGTGTAGCGATAGGGATATGATTTCTTGGCTGTTTTGCTTTATACGTGTCCCAGATCATAGGTGTTTTGAGTTCAGAGATTAATTTGCATATCTGTTTAATTCCTCACTTGACCTCTGGCTTATTCGAGCACTGACTTTACCTGCCAAGATATTCCCTACTTAAAACACATTACTTCCTAAAGTTTGCAAAGTAGCAGTTAGTCACTCAATGATACCATGTTTGGAGGAGCTTGGCTTTGATGTTGGTTAGGGGTTAATTCTGAAATAGTTATGCTCCAGTGGGTTGACTGGACAGAATTTTATGTGTATTATTCAAATATGCCTTGGGCAGCCTTTGACTTTGTAGAAACAATTTTTTTTTTTAACCTTTTCTAAGGAGTGATCTGATTACAATCTGTTGATAAAATAATAACTTTTGCTTTGGGAGCATCTGCAAACAGACAGGTTTTGGAGGACAGGGCTGCTGAGACCATGCCCACCTGTGCACGAACCTTGAGGTTCCCACAGGCTGCAGAGGCTGCCTGCTTGATACTCCCCTGTGGTTAAAGTAGCTCTCACTCTGGCCTACCCAGATGCCCAGTTACTTTTTCCAGTTTCCTTCAGTTAACACTTGCTCCTTGTTTCTTCATAAAGCTTGACTTTGCCCTCTCCCAAACTATTTCCACTTACTATCTAGCTGTGTGACATTGGCCAGGCTACTTTACTCTCTGACCTATTTGTTTCTTCAGACTCATTAAGGTATAATCTGCATTCAATAAACTGTGCCCAATTAAAGTATATGTTGACACCCATGATCTCCTTTAACCTCCACCTGAACTCAAAATTTAAAAGCAAAACTCCCTCCGGGCTCCTGATGACAAATTACCATTTTTAAAGGAAAGAATCATGAAGTAATTCATTTTTGTCCCTCACGCTAGCTATGAGTTTTCAAGAAAGTAGGTGGATTGTTCTCCACTTAAGAGAGGGGATTCAGAGAGGTCACACCACTCTAAGTGGTAGATCTGAGATTCAAACCCAGGTTGGTTTTATCCCAAAGGTTGTATTATTAATGGCTACACTATATTTGTTTTCCTCACAGGTGTTTACTTTGGTCAGGAGATTATTGCCAAAATTCATGCATTATAACCGAGAACTTTATCCTTTGTGTTTTTGTTGGCTGTCCTCAGTCAACCGGTTTGAGATTTGTCTCTGTTGGTGAGGTTGGCAAGGCAGAGACTCAGTGTCTAGGTGTGTCCCCCAAAATAGCTATTTATGATGAGGTAAACAATTCCAGTGTCCAGCACACACCAGCCACAAAACCACATGTGCATCATGCTCATTATTCTGCTGGCCTCAGACAACTCAGAAAGATAAAAACAAATTGTTATGGGGAAGAAGGTGAAGGTGGGCAGGAGGATGGGAGCCGTAATGGTGTGTTGTCCTTCCTTGTGCTTGCCAGGTACTATATTTATGGAAAAAGAGTCAGGAAGTGTTAGCCCAGCTTTTAAAGGCAACAGGGGTCATGTCAGAGCCTGGATGAATAAGAGGTTTTATTGTTTTTGTTTTTGTTTTTTTAAGGATAACCAAAATAACAAAGGAATTTTGCTTTGTAGATCACAAAGACTTTCTGGTGGGCAAGTCTGGGTCCTCTTTCTCACGGTGTGTAGGGAGCAAGTTCCGGATGGGCTGTTAGGAGCCTGGTTCTGGTTCTGGTTCTGGCTTGGCCACTCTTTTCCTAGGTTATTTTGGCCAAGTAACTATTTCCTGGATTTTCATTTTCTCATCTGTAGAAGGAAGGAGGAGTAATTGTGATCTATAAGGCTCCTTTTCGTTTTCAGCTTAAGGTTACCATAGACCCTTGGATGCCTGCAGGATCTAGTTATTAATATATTTGAATTTCAGATAAACAATAAATATTTTTTGTAAGAGTGTCACATGCAATAAATGATAATTAATTTTTTAGTGTAATCATGTCCCAAATATCACTAATCTTATACTAAAAAAATATTTGTTGTTCATCAGAAATTCGAATTTAACTGCATATCTTATATTTGTATGTGCTGAGTCTGGCAACCCTAATTTGGCTTAGAGTAATTAATTAAAAGATCATCATAGAGTTCAGAAGCAATGATAACAAATTGTATGTTTTCATGACCAAACATTCTAGCACACAGTCACAGTATTTTTGAGAAAAGAAATTATCGTGACCATATTGTCAAAGTAAAGGAAGGACATCTCTCACTGACAATGATATCGATAGAAAGTGATAATCAACAGTCCCATTCACCGGGGAAAATTATCGTGATTCATTGCCTAAGCCACGCCGTCGACAAACATTTGCCGAGTTATGATAAGAATTCTCTGTATAGAATCACTTATCCTCACATCAATTCTGCAAGGTAATTATTGTTTCCATTTTGTAGATGAGAAAACTGAGGCTCACAGAATATTTGCTAGTTACTAAGGTGGTGGTGGGAAGACCAAGATTTATCTGAGTGCATTATATCTTTCTGCCTCTTCACAATAAAATATATTTTGAATTAAAATAATAGAGATAGTGGTGTGCTGGATACAATCCAACAGTCAATCTAGAATCAAAAACCTTATATTTCCATCCATTTTGAAGGAACACAAAGAGAGGAACTAGACTAGTTACTTTCCCCAGAACATAAATTCTACCAGAGCAAGAACATTGGTCCTGTAATTTACCGCTTTGCAAGGTGTTTCCTCACTGGTCATTTAAGAGTCCATATGGGTTTAGCAGGTGATAGGGAAGTTCACATTCTAAGAGTAGGCCACCTGTTGCTATGTATACTTAAAAATATATTATTTAAGGAAATTTTCACTTTAAAACATAACAGTTTGGGAGTTTTCAGGAGCTCAACCTGCAAGTTTGTGTAGCAGTCAGCAACTATCAACATGACTATCACCAGGAGGCTTATTTCTTTGGTGCAGATATCGTTTTTCAAACTATAATGGTTTGCTCTCTCTACGGTTTTAAATTATTTATGTTCCTAAACAGGTTTTCTTAATTCAGTTCTGCCCATCCTTCTTCACATTAAAGCATAAACATAGAAAATGATTATTTTTGTATACACCAGTTTGAGAGTTTCAGTTTCTCTCACCCTCTTGTATAAACTATTCATGGCCCATTATGCGTCATGGCATACTGCCGGGAAGCTCCAACCTGTTTAATTTATGTCACAGTACACTGGTTTCCGTAGAAAGGAAGCGCAGGGAACTCTGTTACTGAAATCCTGTGACAGTAAGAATGAAAACAGGAACAATTCTGCAGATTCACTTCAAGAAGGCATCCCTTCAATTTGTAGGGTCCATTCATCTGATAAATATTCCTATATGAAGCATCGAGCTATCACTAGTACTTTTAAAATCAATATTAAAAAGGGGAAATCATTATGACTTCATTGAATTTGTTTTCTTCTGGAAAGTAAAAATATTCACAAACCTCATATATTTTGAATAGCTAAAAATCACTTGCAAGTAACAGTCTGAAACCTGTCTTATTTAGCAACAAAATGTGAAAATTATAAAAATTAACAGTTTAACTTATTAACCAAAACGGTAGAAAATCCAAACATGTCACAAATGCAATTTGGGTCTTGTTTGATATGTACCTAAATTTCAATTAATATGTAAATATGTAGTAGTAAAATAACATATTTAAATGTATTATGGTCAGGTGTGGTGGCCCATGCCTGCAATCCCAGCACTTTGGCAGGCCAAGGCTGTATGATCGCTTAAGGCCAAGAGTTCAAGACCAGCCTGGGTAACATAGGAGACCTGGTTTCTAAAAAAATGTTTAAAAAAATAGGCTGGGTGTGGTGGTGCATGCCTGTAGTCCCAGCTACTCAGGAGCCTGAGGCAGGAGGATTGCTTGAGCCCAGGAGTTCAAGACTGCACCAAGCTGTGATAGTGACACTGCGCTCCAAGCTGGGCAACAGAGTGAGACCCTGTCTCAATAAAAATTTAAAAAACTATTATTATGCTTTTTGCCATAGTTACATATAAATTGCTTTGTCTTTGTGTATAACTATCAAATACATTAATAATTATTAGATCCAAAATAATTTTTCCTTGAAATTTTTTTATTATGCCATCAAGAAATAAAAAAAATATACATTATATAAATATGAAAGAGGTTTTGAGAGACTATATATTATTGAAGAAGGGGACAAAAATCAAACGGATGGGAAGGTTAATGAAACATCAGGTACTCTCTGTAGGTCACAACACTCTCTTATCCATGTTTCCAGCTCTCATGTGTGCATGGAATGCTTGTTGCATATTATTAAAGCCTGTTTGGGAAAAATGGTGGGATATATATAAATGCAACTCCATAACCAGAAAGTAATTCATATACATGGGTAATCTATCTATAGGCTTGTTGTAGACATTCCAGCATATTCAGGCAGAGGTTTATAATCCCTTTCCGAAGATTTTAAAACTTGTCTAGACACGTAATTATTTGAAACAGGTGTACTTCTATACTTCTGTCAAGGGTAGAATTTACTCCCCTGCACCACAGAGATTCTGCCTAACTCAGAGACTCTATAGCTATGAGCTTCGTGAAGGCCATTCCTGGGATCCACTGTGGTATCTGAGTAGGCTACAGTCAAGAATTTGTGTAGAAATGATTTGGGGGTCACTTAAGAGTACAGTTTTTAGTGTTTATGTATGTGTGTTTGTAATTATTTCAATGGCTGTATTGATTGTCTGATAAAATATTGATTATATAAGTTACAAACTACACTATCAAAATGTTATATTTAGGACTAAAATGTACTAAGTACATTTACTTAGCATTGAGGTATTAGTATTAGTATTTACTAAATATTTAAATACTAAATGTAATGTACTAAAATGTTGTTCTTAGTCCCACTACCAGAGATTCACATGAGGGAAATTCATTTGGTTTTTACAGTATAGTCTCTAAATTTACCCGTCTGTGGCTTTGCTTCTTTTTTAATGTCCACTTTTCTTTTTCTCCAATGGAAATGTTTATTTTAAATTGCTTTGAAATAGACCAGATTTAGAAATTAAGTGTCTGTAAACATATATCCATCAGCTTGTTTTAGAAATTCCGAAATATTCAGGCCGAGGTTTATAATCCCTTTCTAAAGATTTTAAAACTTGTCTAGACACATAATTATTTGGAACAGAACAAGTGCACTTCTATACTTCTGTCAAGGGCAGAACTTTCTCCTCTACACCACAGAGATTCTGCCTAACTTAGAGACTCTACAATAAAATGTTCCTTTGAGATTTATTTTTGATTAGAGATTTCTGGGGAATTACAAAGGATGTCCAAAAACATGGATTTACTTTCTTTCCTATTGACAGCAAGACACACAGTTTATGGAGACATTTTAAATTTTACAGCCAAAAAAATAAAAAGGGAGTCTGAAAAATGTGACATCCAATCTATGCAACCTTTTAGTCAGTTCTTTGTTCTCACTGTACAATTCACTTGATCTTTCTAAAAATCTCAGAATTCTAAGTGATCTTAAACCTTGTCTAGACCACATTTCTCATTATCAGCTTTCTTATAAGTGAGAGGGATTAGATTAATTATCCCCAAGGCCACTTCTTGTTCTAAATTCTAGAATTATAGGCATTTATAATATGAGTAGTACGTGCAAGGTAATACAACGATAGCATAATATGTGTATTTGTGCCCGTAGGCTCTCATTTACATTATTGAATTTATGCCTCATGGGAATACTGAAATGTAGGCAGTAGTATCCTCAGTTTACTACTTATTATCTTTATAATGTGGTATAACCTTTAATAAAGGTTATAAGTGTCAAAAGCAGCCCTAGAAGTAGGTCTCTGAATTTTAGGTCTGTTTTCACTACATTTAGCCATCTAGATTCTCAGAATGAATTCTAATTTCTTGTGGCTTTAGCCTTGGCATATTTTGTTTACTAATTTGGTTGTGTTAGGACTCCCGTGGCTATTAATCTGTGAAATTCTTTGACTTACTTGATTTTCTAAACACCAAATGCTGTGTATTTTAATAGGTATATAAACATTTGTAAATATTTGAATGGGTAGATGCTTTATTCCATGTGAGTTTTTAGAACTGTATTGTGTATTTCCATTAATTCATTCATTCAGCAAATAGTTATTAAGTGCCTGCTTGTGCTAAAACCTGTTCTGGGCCCTGAGATTACAATAATAGACAAAGGAGATAGAAGTCTCTGCCGTCAGAGAATTTGCAATCTTTTGAAAGTGAGGTTGAAATGGATTGAATTTTAATAAGAATAAAGCAAAAGTGTAATGGTGAAGAAGCTTGACATGTGGATAACCATTGCTATTATCCAAAAGTATGAGAACTAAAATAAAAATAATAGCAGTAATTTATGAATACCATTCTCTGCTCTACGCCGTATGCGTGATCTCATTTCCTCCTCACAACCGTATAAGATATATTGTTATTATTCTCATGTTACAGATGAGGAAATTGAAGCTCAGAAGGATTAAATGACTCAAATTTAAATCTAACCTGACTTAAAGTTCACACTCTTCATCAACTCCCTCCCTTTTGGGATACAGAGCTTAAAAGTAATGAAAAGAATAATTTATTCAATAATATTTATTGTTTTCCTATGTTCAAAGCACTGTCCTTCAGGCAGTGTTGGGAATATATGTGTGATTAAGAAATGATTCTCATCTTTCATGAAGAATGCAAAAGGAAGAAGCATCAAAGATCAGTTTGGTTAAAAGAATATTTTCCACTATGGGCCAGGCACTATGCCTTGCAAGGCCTGGTCTCTGTCCTTGGGGGAACTGTGTCATTTCATTAGGGAGACATCGATGCAGAGCAGATCATTTTAAGGGTGACATAAAACCAGAATAATATAGATGGTCAGATATTGGGTAGACAATGTTGCAACGATTTAAGTAAGAGAAGCTAATTTTCCAGAGTAATAGGAATATAAATAATAAACCTTAAGAATTGTTTATTCTTAGTTAATCATTACTGAGATATTAATTCCCTGGCAAATGTTTCCCCAGATTTGTTTTTGCTACTGTTCTGCTTAGCAGGTTAGATGAATTTCCTTGACTAGGAAAAGTTTAGTTTCCTAGGTAAAGTTTAAAGGGTGACGGGTGAGTTCCTGGACAAGAGCCAAAGTGCACATTCCCCAGAGACAGAAATGCTCAGTTTCTTTTGGAACAGTGTGACTGTGAGCACTCCCTTTTCTACTATTTGTTAATTCCTGGCTAAGTATACATTAGCCAAGACAAAACGTTTAAGTCTTTAGTCCATCTTGTGTTGATTTTTGGATAAGGTGAGAGAGAGGGATCAGTTTCATTTTTCCGCATGTGGATATTTGGTCGGTTCATGGTGTCCCCTGTGTCACATGGGCTTTGCTCATTTTTTTTAATTCTTTTTTCCTTATAAAAAAGAAAGAAAAGCTGTGGTGATGTTTTTGTTTGGCTGGGTTTTTTCCAAAGACCTATCTTCCAGTTCTGAGAGTCTTATTTCTGCCTGATCTAGTCTATTGTTGAAGCTTTTGAATATATTTTGTATTTCATTCAATGAGTTCTTCAGTTACAGGTTTCTGTTTGGTTTCTTTTTTTATGATATTTATATCTTTAGTGAATTTCTCATTGATATCCTGAATTGTTTTTCTGCTTTATTTGTATCTTTTTTCAGTATTCTCTTATATCTCACTGAGCTGCTTTAAAAACAGTATTTTGAGTAGTTTTTCCAGGATTTCATAAATTTCTTTTTGTTGGGTCCTGTTGCTGGAGAATTATTGTGTTCCTTTGGAGGTGTTAATAATTCCTTGCTTTTTCATGTTTCTTGTGTCCTTATGTTGACACTTGTGCATTGGGTCTAACAGTCACCTATTTCAATTTTCGAATTTCAGAGAGGAGGACTTTTTCCTGAAAATGTGTCTATGGTGTTAGCTGGGCAAGGCACTTTGGCCTTGATTCTGGGTGCATGCAGCCATGTAGTCTCTGTGTGATTTCTTTGGCTGTAAATGGGGCCAGTGCCGTCTGTGATTTCCTCAGTGACTTACGGTGCAGTCGTTAGCTGTGGTGATGTTTCACCAGAGGCTGGGATGTCAGGTGGGCCACTCTTAAGTCCCCTGGGGTAGAAGCAGTGGGCCAAGCATACCTGCCCCTAGGCCCCAGGGTGGCACACAATAACACTGTTGTTATCTGGTCCAGGCAGTCCTATTCTTGGGCCTCCAGGTGGCTTTCTTGGGTGCCGGGAATGGCAGCAGTGGGCTGAGCAGGTTCTGGGGACCCTGGGCACCTGGTGTGGTGTGAGTGACGGCAGTAGCAGTGGCAGGACAACTGTCCAGGTCCCAGGTTGTCCACCTTGGTGTTGGCGGTGGTTGCAAAAGGCTGGACAGGCCAGTCCTTAGGCCTGCAGGTGGCACATTTGGGTGGTGTGGCACATTGGTGGCACATTTGTGTGACGGCAGTAGCAGATCATTTCATGGTTTCAACATTCCTGTGGAGCTGTCCACTGCCCCGTGTATGAGTGTCCTGCTCATCTCCCTGTATTTCTTTTGTTGTTGTTGTTGTTATCATTATTATTTTTTTGGTTTCAGAATATTACAGGGGTACAAACGTTTGGTTACTTGGATTGCTTTTGTACTGCTTGAGTCAAAGTTATTATTTAAGTGTGCCCATCACCCAGATAGTATACATTGTACCTATCAGGACCATTTTACCCATCCTCTCCTCCCCCTCCCACCTGCATGATTTCCATTGAGTTTTATTTCCATCTGTGCACATGAGTGCTGATATAGGTTGTTCCAATTTAATAGTGAGTACATGTGGTGTGTTTTTTTTATTCTTGTAATACTTCACTTATGAGGATGGTCTCCAGTTCCATCCAGATTGTTGCAAAAGGTAATAATTCATTTTTAATGGCTGAGTAGTACTCCATTGTATACATGTACCACATTTTATTAATCCACTCATGAATCGATGGTCACTTGGGTTGATTCCACATCTTTGTGATTGTGAATTGTGCTGCAATAAACATTCTAGTGCAAGTGTCTTTTTGATAAAATGATTTTTTTTCCTTTGGGTAAATACCCAGTAGTGGGATTGCTGAATCGAATGGTAAGTCTTCTTTTAGTTCTTTGCGATATCTCCATACTATTTTCCATAGAAGTTGTACCAGTTTGCTCTCCCACCAATGGGGTATAAGTGTTACTTTCTCTCCACATCCATGCCAGCATCCTATTGTTTTGGGACTTTTTGATAAAAGGCATTCTCACTGGGGTTAGGCGAGATCTCATTGTGATTTTGATTTCCATTTCTCTGCTGATTAGTGATGTTCAGCATTTTTTCATATGTTTATTGGCCAATAGTCTGTCTTCTTTTGAAAAACTTCTGTTTTTCTAACAGGTCTTTTGCCCACTTTTTAATGGGGTTGTTTGATTTTTTCTTGCTGATTTGCTTGAATTCTTTATAGATTCTGGTTATTCGTCCTTCATTGAATGTATAGCATGTGAATATTTTTCTCCCATTCTGTAGGTTGTCTATTTACTCTGTTGATTGTTTCCTTGACTGTGCAGAAGCTTTTTAATTTAATCAAGTCCTATTTATTTTTGTCATTGTTTGGGGTCTTCTTCATAAATTCTTTGCCTAGGCTGATTATCTAGAGAACTTTTTCCAACATTTTATTCTAGAATTCTTATGGTTTCGTGTTTTAGATTTAAGTCTGTTATCCATCTTGAGTTAATTTTTGTGAATAATAAGAGATATAGATCCTGTTTCAATCTTCTGCATGGTGGTTATACAATTTTCCCAGCACCATTTATTGAATAAGGATTCTTTTTCCCAGTGTATATTGCTGTCTACTTTGTCAAAGATCAGATGGCAATATGTGGATGGTTTTATATATGGGTTCTTTGGTCTATGTCTCTACAGCCTTACCATGCTGTTTTGTTTACTATAGCCTTGTAGCATAGCTTAAAGGTTGGTAAAGTGTTGCCTCCAGATTTGTTCCTCTTGCTTAAGGCTACTTTGGCTGTTTGGGCTCGTTTCTGGTTCCAAACAAAGCATACGATTATTTTTTCTAGATCCATGAAAAATGATGTTGGTATTTTGATGGGGATTGTATTGAATCTGTAAATCACTTTAGGTAGTATGGACATTGTAACAATGTTGATTCTGCTGATCTATGAACATGATATGTTTTTCCATTTGCTTACATCATCTGAGATTTCCTTCCTTAGTGATTCATAGTTCTCTTTGTAGAGATCTTCCACCTCTTTGGTTAAATGTATTTCTAGGTATTTTGTTTTCTTTGTACCTATTGTGAATGGTATTGAGTCTTTGATTCGATTCTCAGCCTGACTATTGTTGTCGTATAGAAATGCTACTGAGTTGTGTACATTGATTTTTGTAGCTGAGACTTTGGCTGAATTTATTTATCAATTTCAGGAGTCTCTTGGTGGAATCTTTGAGGCCCACTGTCACCACTGCTATTCAACATAGTGCTAGATATCTTAGCCAGAGCAATCAGGCAAGAGAAATTCAGGATATCCAAAAGGGGAAAGAGAAGGTAAAACTACCACTCTTTGCTGATGATGTGATCTTATATCTTATATTTCTTTATTATGTCTGGTTACACTTTTGGGCAGTAGCACTCCTCACCCCAGCAGAGATCTAATAGAAGATGCTGAATGTCCCCCAGTGTGCATGCCTTCCTTACCCTCGTTGCTCTTCAATACTCTATGCCATGCCGTCCTTGTCAGTGGATGCCCTCCTCATCCTCCTCAGGCTCTGGCCCCCCATACCAGGACTACTTCCTTCACTGTCTTTAGTCCTCTTAGGCTTGTGACACCCCCTGTTGAGGTTCCTCATGTGTGAGCTCCTTCCTCACTTGTTGCAGCTGTAACACCCAGTATCAGACAGCCCTTTGTACACTATTCCCTTCACTCTGTTTGGACTCTGTAACTCTCTGTTACAGAGAGTTGCCTCTGCCCCTGCTGTTGCCCCTGCCCCCCATTTGGACACCATACTCACCCTCCCTGGGCTCTGACTCCACTGCCTTTCTGTATAGATACCCTCCTCACACTATTTAAGCTTTAACACTGCACTCATGCTCTGTTCTACCTGATGGCTTTAGGACTGAATTAACCAGGAAGGGAAAGGGTTCTATCATTTGGGAGCTCATATTAGGTGAATATTATGTCTTTTCATTTAACATCTATATTTCATAATATTTCTCATTAATATTTTTTCTCTCCCTAGTTATGTTTACATTCTATAGGCTATTCAATTTTGGATTTTGATTTTTAAAGTCTAATATTATATTGTCAAATGACTTAGCAAATATGGGCACGTAGAACCACTAGATTATTTTGGTTGGGGGGAGGGTGGTGATTTATTTATTTATTTATTTATTTTTTATTATTATGAGCACATAATAGTTGTATATCTTTATACGGTACATGTGATGTTTTGATACAGACATACAATGTGAATTAATCCAAGCAGGGTATTCAGGGTATCCATCGTCTCAGATATTTATCATTTCTTTGCATTAGGAACATTCCAATTCCACTCTTCCAGTTACTTTAAGGTATACCCCAACTTACTGTTGATTATACTCACTTTGTTGTGTTATCAAATATTGTTCACTCTGTCTGTTATAATTATCTAACTATATTTTTGTACCCATTAATCAACCCCACTTTCCCCCCACCTCCTCACTACCCTTCCCAGCCTCTGGTAACTGTCATTCTATTCTCTGTCTCCATAATATCTTTTTGATATTTAGTTGCCATATGAGTGAGAACATGTGAGATTTGTCTTTCTCTGCTTGGCTTATTTCATTTAACATAATTTTCTCCAGATCCATCCATGTTGTTGCAAATGGCAGGATTGTATTCTTTTTTTGTGCCTATATAATATTCCCTTGTGTATATGTACCCCAATTTCTTTATGCATTTATCCTTTGATGGACACTTAGGTTGAGACCAAATCTTGGCTATTTTGAATAGTGCTGCAATAAATATGAGAGTACTGATATCTTTTTGATATACTGATTTGCCCTCCTTTGGATATATGCTCAATTGAATCTGTGGGATTGTTGGATCATATGGTAGTTCTATTTTCAGTTTTTTTGATGAACCTCCATAGTGGTTGCACTAATTTACATTCCCACCAACAGTGTGAAGGTTACCCTTTCTCCACATCCTTGTCAGCATTTGTTATTGCCTGTCTTTTTGATAAAAGCCATTTTAGCTGGGGCGAGATGATATCTCATCGTAGTTTTGATTTGCATTTCTCTGATAATTAATGATGTTGAGCATTTTTTTCATATATACCTGTCAGTCATTTTTATGTCTTCTTTTGAGAAATGTCTATTCATATTCTTTGCCCATTTTTAATAAGATTATTTGATTTTTTCCTCTTGAGTTGTTGGAGCTCCTTGTATTAACATATCTCAGTTATTAATCCCTTGTCAGATTGGTTATTTACAAATACTTTTGTGCATTCTGTAGGTTGTCTCTTCCTTTGTTAATTGTTTCCTTTGCTATGCAAAGCTTGATGTAATGTGATCCTAGCTTGATGTGATCCTATTTGTTCAATTTTGCTTTGGTTGCCTGTGCTTTGGGGGTATTACTCAAGAAATCCTTCCCCAGATCAATGTCCAAGAGTGTTTCTCCAGTGTTTTCTTCAGGAGTTTCATAGTTTCAGGCCTTAAATTTAAGTCTTTAATCCATTTTGATTTGATTTTTGTATATGGTGAGAGATAAGGATCTAGTTTCATTTTTCTGCATATGGATATCCAGTTTCCCTGGCACCATTTATTAAAGAGACTGTCTTTTCCCTAATGTATGTTCCTGGCAACTTTGTTGAAGTTCTCTATAGATGTGTGTGTTTATTTCTGGGTTCTCTATTCTGTTCCATTGGTCTATGTGTCCATTTTTATGACAGTGCCATGCTGTTTTGGTTGCTACAGCTCTATAGTATAACTTGAAGTCAGATAATAAGATTCCTCCAGTTTTATTTTTTTTGCTCAGGATGGCATTAGCTCTTCTGGCATTAGCTTTCATGGTTCCATATAAATTTTAAGATATATTTTGTTTTTATTTCTGTGAAGAATGTCATTGGTATTTTGATGGGGATTGCATTGAATCTGCAGATTGCTTTGGGTACTATCAACATTTTAAAAATATTCATTCTTCCAATCATGAGCATGAAATATCTTTCCTTTTTTTTTTTTTTTTTTGTAGTTTTCATTGTAGAGATCTTTCACTTCTTGGTTAAGTTTATTCCTAGGTATTTTATTTTATCTGTAACTATTATAAATGGGATTACTTTCTTGGTTTCTTTTTCAGATTGTTTACTGTTGGCATATAGAAAGTCTGCTGATTTTTGCATGTTGATTTTATATCCTGCAACTTTACTGAATTTGTTTATCAGTTCTAATAATTTTCTGTTGTGTCTTTAGGTTTCTCTAGATATAAGATTGTATCATTTGTAAATAAAGATAATTTAACTTCTTCCTTTCCAACTTGGATGCCCTTTATTTTTTTCATATCTAATTGCTCTATTAAGAACTTCTAGTACTATGTTGAATAACTAGTGAAAATTGGCATCCTTGTCTTGTTCCCAATCTTAGAGGAAAGGCTTTCAGATTTTCCCCATTCAGTATGATGTTAACTGTGGGTCTGTCATATATGGCTTTTATTGTGTTGAGGTAAATTGCTTCTGTATCTGGTTTTCTGAGAGTTTTTATCATGAAGGGATATTGAATTTTATCAAATGCTTTTTCAGCATCAGTTGAAATGACCATATTTTTTTTACTTTATTCTGTTGATGTGAGGTATTGCATTGATTGATTTACATACATTGAGCCATCCTTGCATCCCTGGGATGACTCCCACTTGATGATGATGAATAATCTTCATAATATATTGTTGAATTTGGTTTGCTTGTATTTTGTTGAGGATTTTTGCATCTATGTTCATCAGAGATATTGGCCTATAGTTATTTGTTGTTGTCATTGTATCTTTGTCTGGTTTTGGCATCAGGGTAATATAGCTTGTATGTGTCTAGGAATTTATCCATTTCTTCTAGGTTTTCTACTTTATTGGCATATAGTTTCTCATAGTAGTCACTAATGATCCTTTGGATTTCTGAAGTATGAGTTGAAATGTCTCTTTTTCAGCTTTGATTTTATTTATTTGGATATTCTCTCTTTTTTTCTTAGTCTGGCTAAAGGTGTGTCAATTTTGTTTATCTTTTGAAAAAACTAACTTTTTGTTTCATTGATCTTTTGTTTATTTGGTCTCCATTTCATTTATTTCTGTTTTGATATTTATTATTTATTCAAATAATTTTTGATTTGGTTTGCTCTTGTTTTTCTAATTCTTTGAGATTCATTGTTAGATTGTTTATTCAAAAATTTTCTACTTTTTTGATGTAGGCACTTATTGCTATAAACTTTCCTCTTATTACTGTTTTTGTTATATCCCATAGGTTTTGATATGTTGTGTTTTCATTTTCATTTGTTTTGAGAATTTTTTCATTTACTTCTTAATCTCTTCATTGACTCACTGGTCATTCAAACATATTGTTTAATTTCCATGTATTTGTATATTTTCCAATATTTCTCTTGTTATTAATTTTTAGTTTTATTTCATCATGGTCAGAGAAAATACATGGTATGATTTCAATTTTTAAAAATTTTTTAAGACTTGTTCTGTAGTTTAACATATGGCCTATCCTTGAGAATGATCCATGAGCTTAGGAGAAAAACATGTATTCTGCAGCTGTTGGATGAAACATCCTGTAAATATCTACAGGTTCATTTGGTCTATATTCAAATTAATTCCAATGTTTCTTTGTTGATTTTCTCTCTGGATGATCTGTCTAATGCTGAAAGTGGTGTGTTGAGGTCTCCAACAATTATTATATTGACATCTATCTCTCTCTTTACCTCTGATAATATTTGCTTCATATGTCTGGGTGCTCCAGTGTTGGGTGCATATATAATTAGAATTGTTATATCCTCTTGCTAAATTGACCACTTTATCATTATATGATGACCTTCTTTGTCTCTTTTTACAGTTTTAGTCTTAAAACCTATTTTATCTGATAGAAGAACAGCTACTCCTGGTCCTTTTGGTTTTCATTTGCATGGAATATCTTTTTCAATCCCTTCATTTTCAGTCTATGTGTGTCTTTATAGGTGAAGTGTGTTTCTTGCAGACAACATATAGTTGGCTCTGTTTTTTTAATCCATTCAGCCACTCCGTGTCTTTTGATTAGAGAATTTTGTCCATTCACATTCAATGTTATTATTGGTAGGTAAGGACTTACTCCTGCACATTAGTTTTTGATTTCTGGTGGTTTTGTTGTCCTTTCTTTCTTTCTTACTTCCTCTCATCTTCCTTTGTTAAAAGTGATTTTCCCTAGTTATGTGTTTTAATTTCTTGTCTTTCATTTTTTCTGTATCTATTGTAGGTTTTTTGATTTGAGGTTATCATGAGGCTTGCAGAGAATATTTTGTAATCAATTATTTTAAATATATGACAACTCTGCAAACAAACAAACAAATAAATAAGCAAAGAAAAATCTAACAGAAATTCTACTCTTTAACTCTAGTGCCCCTTGCTTTTTAACTTTTTGTTGTTTCTATCCGCATCTTTGTATACTATCTCTCACAAAGCTGTAATTATTTTTGATAGGTTTTTCTGTTAGTCTTTCTACTCAAGATATGAGTGGTTTACATACTGCAATTACACTAACAGAGTATTCTGTATTTGTGTATTTACTGTTACATATACCTTCAGATGATTTCTTATTGTTCATTAATTTTTTTTTTTTTTAGATTGAAGAACTCATTTTAGCATTTTTTTTGTAGGACAAGCCTGTTGTTAATGAAGATTCTCAGCTTTTGTCTGGGAAAGTCTTTATTTCTCCTTCATGTGTGAAGGATATTTTACAGGATATAGTATTCAAGGGTTACATTTTTTTTTCTCTTCAGTACTTTGAATGTTTCATGCCACTCTCTCCCGGGCTGTAAGGTTTTCACTGAGAAGTCTGCTGTCAGCTCCTTTAAATGTTTTTTTTTTTTCTTTTTTCTTGCTTACCATAGGACCTTTTCTTTAACCATGAACTTTGAGAGCTTCATTATTAAATGCCTTGAAGTAGCCGTATTTGGGTTAAATCTTCTCGGTGTTCTATGACTTTCTTGTACCTGAATATTGATGTCTTCCTCTAAGTTTGGAAAGTTCTCTGTTATTATTTCTTTGAATAAGCCATATACCTCAATCTTTCTCTCTCCTTCCTCTTTAAGGCCAATAACTCCTAGGCCAATAACTCCTTTTTGAGGCTATTTTCTAGATCTTGTCGGCAGGCTTCATTCTTTCCTATTCTTTTTTCTTCTGATTGTGTATTTTTAAATAGCCTGTCTGCAAGCTCATTAATTCTTTCTCCTGCTTGGTCAATTCTGCTGTCGAGAGACTCTGATGCATTTCTGTTTGTTGATTGAATTCTTAAGCTCCAGAATTTCTATTTTTTATTATTATTTCAATCTCTTTGTTAAATTTCTCTGATAGGCTTCTGTATTCCTTCTCTCTGTTGTCTTAAAGTTCATTGAGCTTCTTTGAGACAGCTATATTTAATTCTTGTTTGGAAGGTCACATGTCTCCATTACTCTGGGATTGGTCACTGGTACATTATTTAGTTCATTTGGTGAGGTCATGTTTTCCTGGATGTTCTTGATGCTTGTGGATGTTCTTCTATGTCTTGGGCATTGAAGAGCCAGGTATTTATTTTAATCTTCACAGTCTGGGCTTATGTGAACATGTCTTTATTGAGAAGTCTTTCCATATGTTCAAAAGGAATTGAGTATGGTGATCTAAGTCTTTGATTACTGCAACTGTACCAGCACTGAGGGTGCCCAAAGCCCAGTAATGCTATGACTTTCATAGACTCCTGGTAGTACTGTCTTGGTGGACTTGGGTTAGATATGGGAGAATTCCCTGGATTACCAGGTAAAGTCTCTCAGTCTCTTTCTTTGCTCCTTCATTCTTTGTGCTAGGCTGCTGGAATTTGGGGAGGAGTGACATGGTCACACCCTTGTGGTCATCAGTGCCTGATCATGCCTGTAGCCAGCCCTGTCTTATCCAAAGCCCATGGTAACTATTGCCTAGCTACCTCTGATGTTTATTCAAAGCTCAAGGGCTCTTTACCTAGAAGGTGGTGAATCTTCTCAGAACTGAGTCCTTCCCTTCAGGGTAGTATGTTTCCTTCTGGTCCAGGGTCAGTCCAGAAATCCCTTCCAGGTATAAAGGCCTGGACTTAGGGGCTTCAGGAGTCTGCTTGGTACTTTACTGTGGCTGAGCTAATATCCAAGTTGCAAAACAAAGTCCTCTGAAATCTTTTCTTTCCTTTTCTCAAGTAAAAGAATATTCTCCCTGAGCTGAACTGCCTGGAGTTGGGGGAGATGTGGCACAGGCACTGGCTTAGCCACCACCACCACCACTGTTGTCTCACTGGGTGATGTGCACTCCAAGTCCACTGGCTCCAAGCCAGCACAACTTCAGGAATTGCCCAAGGTCTGTAGCCTCTGTGGCCCAACTACCTTATGAATTTATTCAAAGCCGCAGGGTGCTTTCTGTCAGCCGATGGTGGGGCTAGCTGGAACTTGGGTTTTGGAGTAGGGATTTTCCTCTGGCCCGGCTGGTCTGAATGGGCACTGGCAGAATTCTTCCCCATGCTGTGTTCCCCTGCTGGCCCTGAGTCTCAATGCAAAGTCTCACAACCACTTCACTCTTCCTCCCCTGGGCACATAGATTCTCTCTTCACTTGGCTCAGTGGCATGGCATTTCTAGGGGATAGGAAGGAGTGGTGTAGGCCCAAGAGTGAACCATGAGGAACTAAGTACTAAATTCCAAACAATGGAACTACAAGTAAAATATATGTTCATGGTGTCAATGCATACCCATGTTTATGTATGTGTCTGTGTATGTGTAAATATGTATGATTGACATTACAACATGTACCATCAGTTTTTTACATTTATATTGATATTTACTATTTTGATACTTTAGTACCAGAAATCCTACAGGGCAGAGGTTTTCATTTTCTTGACTTTCTCAAAGCAAATGTGGGAAGTATGCTTGATACTTTCTTTCTCTCTTCTATCTTTGACATTTTTAATGAAATTAAATATGTACTACCAAATTGCATCCACAGATTATTTGTATTTCAGAAATTAATGCCTATTTGGGGAGAATATTTAACTCAGTATTACACAAAATGTAATACACACATCACTGGATGGTGTTCTGTGTTGTCACAGGCAGCATTTTTTGAATAATTATGTATTCATTTTAACTCTTGTGACTAATACATGAAGGTAGTAATTTTATGACTATTATTATTTAGGAAGATGCCAAATGCAAAAATGGTATAATTAAAGTTATTAAAAATAGAATATGGCAGAAATCATGAATCTTTGATGACTAGGAAACACTTTTTTGATGGAAAAGATCTACTTTTTATTAGCAAATTCAGCAGTTTCAGGTATTTGTTACCTAGAAGAGGTGACGTTGTGGAGAGAAAGAGTCTGCACAGTTTTCTTCAAATTATACTATGTGGATAGCACTATTCTTCTTGAGAGACCTAGTAGGGCTTTGGAGCAGGTTGGGATCAAGCCATAGGAAGAGTTGGGTGTGGAGTTAGTAGATTATTACTAATCTTCCCCTTATCAGCGTCAATAGTCAGAAATTGAAAGAAAAGTCATTCTTCTTTGATGAATTAGCAGTGGGCACAGTAATTTTGATGCTTGAAGATTGCTGTCTCCTCTAATTGATGGGGAAGCACCCTTTTCCATAGCCCTGGGAGAACACATCATTGAAGTTTGCATCATTATAAATCCACTTTGTAATGTTATCAATTTCCCCAAATTTAGGAATGGTGACTGTGTATACTTCTTCCTTTCTCTGTGTGTCCAGGATTCACCCAGCATGAGGCCTTTCCTGCAGGCAGTGGCACTCTGGGGAAAGAAGGCCCCTCCCCATAGCATCACTGCCATCATGATCACCGATGACCAGCAAATGATTGTGACTGGAAGTCAAGAGGGTCAGCTCTGTCTCTGGAATCTCTCATCAGAACTAAAGGTTAGTGAAAGCTATTGATACTTAGACAGACAACATTCACAAAACAAGCACAACTTGCTTCCTCTACCTACACTGAGAGTGAAAGGTTTGTGTGATTGTTAAAAAGATGCTTACTAAAGTAATAAATTGGTTTTACTTCCAAATTTTGAGAAAATAAAGTACTATATGATAGATCAAGACCATATTTAAAAATTATACTATGAATATTGCTAATCTTAGCTACCAACTGTTATCGCCCTTTAAGCTATGCTGAGTTTTACTATTTTATATCCTGAATTATATGTTTAAGTAACTGAACTACAGACATGTAAGTATAATTCTAGAAATTATGGCTCGTTAATCTAAACAAAGGGCACCCTTGAAAACCACTATTAGCCAAATGAGTAATATCTTAATTATCTGGGTGTTTCTGCTGGTTTGGCCTTCTTGCTATTCTTTTAGTCTTTGCCTGTCTGTGATTTTTACAGATCCCATCAAAATGCTCTAAATCCAATTTACTATTGTCGTCCTCCTATTTCAGAACCTGACCTCACCTAGGATTTGGCCCATTGATTAGCAATTAATTGTCCCTGTACCGAGCCATAAACATTTAACATATTGGAATAGATATTTGCTTAACTCTAGCAGTCTCTAGACTCAATCTGAACATTGAAACTAATGATGTACTTAAAGTATATTGCCCTCATTAAGAAGCCTTTTAAAGATCAAAGACTATTTTTAGCCTTTAAAGTTTGTCACTTTAAAACCTAAATTAACAATTAATTGTAATTCTATTTTATGGTGTAATTAATTAACATCTTCCATCACGGAACAGTTCTGCTACAGAACTGCCAAGAAGTGCATAACAGGCCAGCTCAGCTCAATGTTTATGAACATCCTTGAAAGAAGGAATAGGTACTATTGTAACAGTTGTGTTTTGAAAGTGGTGATGCTCACGTTAAATTTCTATTATAGTTTAAACTCAGACTTCTAGATGGCTTAAAATGTCTCATTACTCTTTTTAATGTTGAAGTGTATTATTTTCTGACCAGACTATTTGTCTAGCAATGTGTGAGTTGTTATAAGCTTAAGAAATTTGGAATCCTGGCACTGTATCTTTCTTCATATGTTCCAAGTATTTACTCAACATTTGTTCAGCATACATTTGTTGAGTGCATAATATAAGTTAGGCAGTAGGCTAGGTACTCATTCATAAGTTCAAACATGAATGAGAAGACCTGGTGCTGGCTACTGGGAGTGAAAAAGAAACATAAGCTACTGTGGTGCAGTTGCATTATAATACAAGGTGCTCTAAGTAGAGAATGTTCTGCACTGCATATTCAGTGGGGAAGTTACGCCATGCTTCTCTTAGAAGCAAGTTTTCTATTTGGTGTTAGAGCAATGGTTCTTAACAGGGGAAACTTTTGGCCCCCAAGAGACATTTGTTACTATCTGCAAACATTTCAATTTGTCACAATTGGGGGAAGAGAGATGCTATTGGCATCTAGTGACTAGAAGCTAGGGATGCTATAAACACTGTATACTGCCCATGACAGCTCCTTACAACAAAGAATTTTTCCATCCAAAATGCCTAGAGCTCTGATACTGAGAAATTCAGGATTGAGGCGGGATGGGAATGGGAATCAGATGAACAGGAGTGTAAGAAACAAGGCATTCTATGTTAAAGAAACAGCCTGGGCTCAGAGGAAAGTAAGGAGCTCTCTGTTGCTGGATCAGAGAGGTAAGGCCAGAGGGGAAGATAGGGAATGGAGAAATTTAGTTGACAAGTGAAGGGGTTTATATGGAGTCCTCTAGGCAAGAAGAGTTGTTTAGGAGGTTTCAGTTGGAGATGGGATCTGCTTTGTGTCTTGGAAATTCACTGTGAGGACATTGTGAAAAAGTTAATTACACAAATGAGATATTGATTAGTATGAATGTGACATACTCCATGTGAAGGTTTTCCTTAATACTTTCTATGGCTAACGCCAGAGTGAATGAACAACTTCTCTTATTTTCCCATGAATCTTACCTCTACATCACAACTGATCAATTATTAGCAGGGAAATTTCCAGACTATGCAAAAATCAAGGACATTTTTGAGTTCTCAACAAATTCCTTTGTTATATGTAAGGTGGTCAAGTGAATGAATTAATATCTTAATGCTTAGTAGTTTAATTTTTTTTTTGTTTAAAATATAAATAATTTGGATAGGGAAAGAAAATGGGAGACCTTGAGGACATGAGAGACTATAAGAGAAGATATAACTAACTGTGTAGGTGACCAAGCCGCTGTAGGGCAGCTTGATGCCAGTGGGTGTCTCAGGGAAAGGACAGCAGGAAGGGGAGAAGGAAGTTGTGGTGGGCGGTGAGGTGTATAAAGTGAACAGGGAGCCATTTATTTCCTCTTCATACTAAATTTGGAAAGCCCTTTCCCCGCCTCCAAACAGATGTAGGTAAGAGAAAACATCAGGCTCTGTGTGCGGTCTTCTACTTATTTTCTACCATATAAAGTGGGAAACAAACCCAGAGACACTTACTTATGTAGTCACTAGGCAAATTACACGGATGCTCTTTGGTCCAGGTATGGATCTCTCTTTCAAGTTTCTCAGAATCTAGTATAGGAGACAGACTTGCAAACAGGAAGTTGTAAAGCAAAGCAATGTGATACTTTACCTATTCTACATATCTCGTATAAGTAGAGTCACATGATATTTGTGTTTTTGTAACTGACTTATTTCAGTTAGCATGATGTCTTCAAGGTTCATCCATGTTGTAGCATATAACAGTATTTCCTTCTTTTTCAAGGTTGAATGATATACCATTGTATGTATATACCACATTTTGTTTATTCTTTAATCTGTTGATGAGCACTTGGGTTGCTTCCACCTTTTGGCTGTTGTTAATGATGCTGCTATGTTCATGGTTGTACAAATATCTATTTACATCCCTGCTTTTAATTCTTTTCAATACCCAAAAGTGGAATTGCTGGCTCATATGGTAACTATTTTTAAAAATCATTTTTAATTGACACACAGTAATTGTACACATTTATGGAGTATTGATTCTATTATATTTTTAATTTTTTGAGGAACCCGCATAGTGTGGCTACACCACTTTACATTTCCATCAGCAGTGCATAAGAGTGCCAGTTTCTCCACATCCTTACCAATGCTTGCTGGGTTTTTTTGGTGTGTGTATGTTTTGTTTTTTTTTTTATAATAGCCATTCTAATGGACATGAAGTGGTAACTTGTTCTACTTTTGAAGGGAAAGGCTTTCTGAGGGTGATGCTTGAGCTGAGTTCTAAAGGATGCACAGGAGTTGAAGGTGGGAGAAGATGCAGACACAGGCAATAACAAGTACATGCGAAAGGTACAAGAGCATTTTGTCTTCAGAGAACTAGAATCTGACATGCTGAGGGATTTAGGTTTTATTTTGTTGTTGTTGCTGTTCTTGTTTCTTTTATTTCTTTAAATTAACAAGAGCTAACAGCACATACTAATTAAAAGCAGTGGTGTATTAGGGGCTTTTGCGGCTGTTTTATGTGAGCATATGTCCATAAGACTATTCCATTATATTTGGGCTTTAGAATACGATTTGCTAGCAGTGAGAAGAGCATATTGGGGTAGGGGAGATGAGATCGGGGACAGGGACTTTGAGTAGGCAAAACTTCAACAGTAACTTAGGAAAGTTTTGGAGCATGAACCAAATCAATGGCAGCGGAAATCAAGAGGAGATGAAAACTGGAAAGATGTTAAGAACAGGGAATGGATAGGACTGAGAAACTAATTGGACGTGGGGTGAAGAAGAGGAAACAGTCAAGGGCCCCTTCTGGATCTGGGGTTTGGGAGATGGGTAGGACTGATGGGATGATGGTATCATTCATTTTCATAAAGTATAAAGGGAATTAGAGAATAGGAGTAGGGAAGGAAAGAGGGTGATTTAAGTTCTGAACATCTTGGAGTATCCGAATATTCAGTAGGCAATTGAGTATGCATCTCAGTCTCTCCCTGTGCATGCGCAGTGGGATAGCAAGGCCCAGGGAAGCTAGAGAGTAAGTGTCTCCCTGTCCGGAACTGCTCATTGCATGCCTAGATTACAAATGTCACCTCCAGATTCAGGGTCTGACACCCATATTCCTCCAGTTTCCCCAGAACTTTGTGAGATCTACCAGTGAGGAGCTTCTTTAAGTCTCATGCTAAGAACTTTCTCATGTGAGTTTTCTGATATTAATTGCTATTATTATACCGTCACACCTTTAAGCATAGAGAGAGGTGAATATCCTCTCAGATAGCTTCCCTTAGTATTGCTATGTTCTGTTTTTCCTCCTGGTACTCAGGACACACAACAAAATGAAGGAAAGCAATGGAGAAAACAAATGGAGATCTGGGTCAAATTCTAGCCCTGATATTTACCAATTGTGTGATACTGGGCAAATGACTTGTATTATTTGAGTTTCAATCTTGTCACTTGTGAAATGGGGATTTGAACACTGTCTGTGCTTGCACCCGGCACCTGGAATATGGTAGATGTTCATCAAGTTGTGCGTTGTTTTTGTTTTCCCGTTTGTGCTATTAGAAGTACCTAGAGATGGGGGTGGGGGTTGGCGAGAAACCAATGCTTCATAAAGGTAGGGCCAGTGAATAACAGGAAAGGTCTCCTGGCTTTCATCATGATGATGACAAGATGTGATTATAGATTTTTTTTTATTTTTTTATTCTTCATAACAGTTCTAGAGTATAGTCAATGAGAAAATTATAATGAGTTGTCACAGCTTATTCAATACTTGTGAGGATTCAGTAGCAGAATGAGGACTTCATATGAAAGGCAGCGTGTTCCTTTCTGTTATTTCATCCATAGTGAGTTTTCTCTGGAGGAGAGAATATCCTTGACATGCCCTAATTTATTGCTTAATTTGGCTTTGGAAAGATTGAAAAGGGATTAAATGCATAGTGGTAATCATCCCTGACTGTGATGTAGGGAAAGATAGCATGCTATTCTCTAAGATAGAACCTTCTGGACTTTCTAGGAAAAAGGTAAAGGATTAGAACTCGGATTGTAAGTGAGTCTAATCAACCACAAAACCCTCTTTGCAGCAGTAAAACTTTAGTCTGACAACAGACCCTTTAAAGTAATATTTCTGATTATAATAGAAATGATACAAAGGCAGAGAACAATTATGTCATGAAATAATTTGTCCTCACTGATATGGCCGGATTGTTATCTATATATGTGTCTACCTAGTTCAGAAAAGACATAATAGATATTGGTTAATTCAAAAAATATATTTTTATTACTCAAAAAACATTTGCTAGTTATTCAAATTAAACTTTTGTTCCATTATTGACAACTCCTTCTCCATGTAAAGACATCTTACATGTTTTCTGGTTTGTGATTTAATTTTCATAAATTTGTACAAACAAATGAGGAATATAATTCTTTCACATAGGAGATAGTAGCAGCCCCTAGTGTCATATTTTTAAAATTCCCCTATTAGAGAAACATTGATATTTTAAATAATCATTTAGTTAAATTTTTTTTTTTTTTTTTTTTGACAGTGTCTCATTCTGTTGCCTGGGCTACAGTGCTGTGGCGTCAGCCTAGCTCACAGTAACCTCAAACTCCTAGGCTCAAACGATCCTCCTGCCTCAGCCTCCCGAGTAGCTGGGACTGCAGACATGCACCACCATGCCTGGCTAATTTTATATATATATATTTTTAGTTGTCCAGCTAATTTCTTTCTATTTTTAGTAGAAGATGGGAGCCTCACTCTTGCTCAGGCTTTCTCGAACTCTTGAGCTCAAATAATCCTCCCGCCTTGGCCTCCCAGAGTGCTAGGATTACAGGCGTGAACCACCGCAACTGGGATAAAATTTTGTTTTTAATGTAGAAAAGTTAATTTTACTATTTCTGAGGTAGGAAGCCAAATAAAGTATTTTTAAAAAATTTAATAGACTTTTTTTTTTTTAAAGCAGTTCTAGGTTTACAGCAAAATTGAGTGAATGTACCGAGTTCCAATATACTCCCCACTATCAACATCCCACACTAGAGTGGTGTGTTTGTTACAGTCAATGAACCTACACATCATTATCACCCAAATCTGTAGTTTCCATTAGGATTCACTCTTGGTGTTGTACATTCTATGAGTTTTGACAAATGTATAATGGTATGTATCCACCGTTATAATATCATACAGAGTAGTTTTACTGCTCTAAAAATCCTCTGTGCTCCACCTGTTCATTTTCTGCTCCCACCAGCCCTTTGCAGCCACTGATGTTTTTATTGTCTCTATAGTTTTGCCTGTTCCAGAATGGAAATCATATAGCCTTTTTGGATTGGCTTCTTTCACTTAGTAATATGCATTTAAGATTTCTCCATATCTTTTCATGATTTGATAGCTCATTGCTTTTTAGTGCTGAAAAATATTTCATTGTATGAATATACCACAATTTATACCTCCATGCACCTACTGAAGGGAATGTTGGTTGCTTCCACATTTTGGCAATTATGAATAAAGCTGCTATAAACGTGTGTACAGGTATTTGTATGGATGTACCCTTTCAACTTATTTGGGTAAACATCAATGAGCTCAATTACTGGGTTTTACGGTAAGAGTATGTTTAGTTTCATAAGAAACTGATCTCTTCCAAAGTAGCCATAGTATTTTGCATTTCTATCAGCAATGAATGAGAGTTCCTGTTGCTCCCCATCCTTGCCAGCATTTGATGTTGTCAGTGTTCTGGATTTTGGCCATTCTAATAGGTATGCAATGGCATCTTGTTGTTTTAATTTGCACTTCCCTTATGACATACGATGTGGAGCATCTTTTTATATGCTCACTTGCTATTAGTATATCTTCTTTGGTGAGGTGTCTGCTCAGATCTTTTGACAATTTTTTAATCAGGTTTTTCATTTTCTTATTGTTGAGTTTTAAGAATTCTTTGTATATTTTGGATAATAATCCTTTATCAGATATGTCTTTTGCAAATATTTCTCACAGTTTGTGTCTTATCTTCTTATTTTCTTGATCTTTTCTCTATTTTTTATATAAATTAGAAACATCTTTTTATTTGAGAAATATTAGGTAATATAGATAATTTAGAAGTGAAAATTGATGTCTAAAAAGTCCTCCATGGTAACTGGCCTGGTATTTGGTCTATGACTAATGGAATTTCAATCCTTTTTATTTCAGCTTTATGGAGATATAATTTATAAATTAAAATTATATGAATTTAAGGTATGCAATGTGATGATTTCACATATATAAACATTGTGAAATGATAACCACAATTAAGGTAATAGCACATCTACCACCTCATATAGTTACTTTTTTTTAATGGTGAGAACATTTAAGATCCACTCTCTTAGCAAATATCAAGTATACAATACATTATTATTAACTATAATCACCATGTTATCCATTAGATCTCCTGAACTTATTCATCTTATAACTCAAAGTTTGTACCCTTGGACCGGTATCTCCCCACGCCTAGCCCCTGCCAACCAACTGGTCTACTCTGCTTCTATGAGTTTGACTTTTTATATCCCACATATAAGTGAGATTATACACTATTTGTCTTTCTGTGTTTGGCTTATTTTACTTAGCATAATTTTTTTCAGGTTCATCCATGTTGTCACAAATGGCAGAATTTCCTTTCTAATGGCTGAATAATATTCCATTGTATATACAGTCTGCCCTTTGTGGGTTCTGCATCCATGAATTTAACCAACCTCAGATTGAAAATATTTTGGGAAACAAAGGGTGGTTGTGTCTGTACTGAACATGTACAGACTTTTTTTTCTTGTCATTATTCCCTAAATAATATAGTATAATAACTATTTACATAGCATTTACATTGTATTAGTTATTATAAGTAATCTAGACATGATTTAAAGTATATGAGAGGATATATATAGGTTATACTCAAATACACATCATTTTATATAAGGAACTTGAACATCTCTGTATTTTGGTATCCACTGGGGATCCTGGACCCAATCTCCCATGGATACAAGGAACAACTGTAGACACCACATTTTCTTTATTCATTCATCCATTGATGGACACTTTGCTTTTTTTCTCATCTTGGCTGTTATAACTAATGCTGCAATGAACATGTGGGTGCAGATACCTCTTTGAGACACTGATTTCATTTCTTTTGACTATATATTCAGTAGTGGGGTTTGCTGGATCATATGGAAGTTCTATTTTTAATTTTTTGATGAACTACGATGCTGTTTTTCAAAATGGCTGTATCAATTTACATTCCTACTGCCAAATGACGTATTATGATGGTTTCAAAAAAGGTAACATTTTCTCTTGTATTATTTTGTAAACTCATTTTGAATTGGGAAATCTGTACATTAATATGCTACTATCATTTGGGGGCCATTTTATGCATAATAAGCATCAACACTGACTTATTTGTATTCACAACCTGGATGTTGTAAGACAGGTCTGACAGTCACGTAGGTTTCATGATGGAGACCAAACCAAAACACATGAAAAATGTATACGACACAATGCTTCTGTTGTGAAGTTTATTCCGTGGATTTTGATATGCCATATATTAGTGTTCCTAAAACCATATACAGTAAAACCATGATATAATAGAGTTTCCTAATCAGAATTATGAATACTATATAGTCTAATATTTTTATTATTTAAAAGTTTACAACTATTTAAAAACTTTCATCATTTACAGATCTCAGCGAAAGAACTCCTATTTGGTCATTCGGCTTCAGTAACATGTTTGGCAAGAGCAAGAGACTTCTCTAAACAGCCCTATGTTGTTAGTGCTGCTGAAAATGGGTAGGTAAGATGCATGGAACTTTGTCCCCTTCCCCATTCCTTTCCCTTTTGAAAAACTGTGATGGGGTACAATTTTAAGGCTTTGCGATCAACATGTTTCTTTTACATGCAGGAAAATTTAGATCTTGAAGGTTTTAATAACTTGTGTGATGATCCCACAAAGAATAATAAGCATTATAATTCCCAGTCAATACTCCTTTTGCTAAATTGGGACCAAGATGCAGATCCCGACCTGTGTATCAGAATTTGTGTCACCCTTACTCAGTGAAAGACAGTGACAAATGGCTAGTATTGTAGAATTGGAATTAGAAAAGTCTAGGTACTTGTCCTTTTTAAGGTATTAACTCACTTTGAGTTCTTAAGCAAACCCATCGAAGCCTTCATAGTTTTAGAAAACAAATCAATAGTTACAATCTTCATGTTGTACCCTTGTCTGATGCCACTTTAAAACTAACAAGACGAGAAGCCTCAATTGTGAGTAGGATGGAGGGAGAAAGAAGGGGAAGGAACACAGCCAGTGATTTCGGTGCAGTTTCCTTGAAACGAGCCTTGCTCTCATGAAATAGGACCCAGGAAAAAGCCCCACTGATGGAAGATCTGCTATGAACTACTCTCTGCTGAGGAGTTATTTGCCAAAGTATACTCAGGAATGCAGAATCAATTCAACGTGTGTTTGTGGATGAGGGATTGGGTTGCTGGTTGAAACAAGAGAACTTCCTCTTTTGTTTTTAACCCATAGAGAAATTACATGCCTCTGAATTTTGAGAATCAAAAGAATAATAAGTAATTAAGCCCTGCTTTGTATAAACAGAATAGTTTAACAAAATGACTAATAGAACAAATGTCAAAGAGGTATCTATTCTCATAGTTTATAGTAAAGCAATAATTGTTAGATTTAGGCAGATTGAACTTTGGATAAGTCTAAAGTGAAATATCCTAGTACATTCTTTTTTGTTGTTTTTTAACATTTGCCTGTAGCTTTCATACACCAGGGCTCCCACAAGGCCTCCTATACAGGCTAAGGTATTTTTTCCCAAACTAGAGAATTTAGAGGATGGTGAACTTTTTCTGGAACTACTTGGAAAGTTGAGAAAAACATAACAGCTAAGTGAGAAAGAGATCCGAAAAGTTACTGAATTTCAGCTTGAGGTTTTGGTTCATGCTGGCCTAGCTGCAAAAGAGAAAGAGAGACCAGGGTTAAGGATATGTTTTTGATGATAGATGAATTCAGCTATATGAGCCCTGTAAATATGATTGTTAAAGAGCTGAGGAATCTGGCTTTGTTCTGACTAGCTGCCTTCCTTTGCCAAGATGATTTTAATTTTCTAGAATTCTATTCTTTTGGGGTTTCCCCAGATATATCCCATATCTATGATACATTTCTTAGGCAGTACCTACACTTCAGCTACTACATACTTAGCAAATCCTAACTGAATCTGCTGGAAGTTATTACCCTTACTAGGCTTGCCCCATTATCTTGTAAACAACAATGCGTTTTTTGCTTTGAAAAGCCCAAGAAAGTTGCTGTGAGTTTAGCATTTCTGCCCCAAGAGGATCAGGGGGCACCCAGAATTTCTTAGTGGCTCAGTTTTTCATTTTTTTCCAAAGTATTATTTCATTTGTAGGAATCCCAACTAATTCCAGGGTAATGAATGGAAATAAGCACTTGGAGACCTGATGTTGAACAGCAGAATGCCAGAGAAAAAGAGAAGATCCTGAAAGAAGACAGTGAAAAAAAAAAAAAAAAACAAATTTACAAAGGAATGTTAATTAAACTGACAACTGACTCCCCCAACAGTAAAATTAAGACTAGACAGAAATGAAATCCCTTCAAAAAGTGGAGAGAAATTATCTGTCAACTTAGAATTATATATCCAACAAAAATACCTTCAAAAATTAGGACAAAATAAAAAAGCTTAAGACAAACAAAAATTAAGAATGCTCACTACAAGTCACGAATTTCTAAATGATGTTCTTCAATAAGAAGAGCAATGATTTCAGAAGGAAGATCTAAGATGGAAGAAGGAATATTAAACAGAAACCAGCAAAGTTTTAGAAAAGTTAAGTAAAAACAGACTATAATACATAATGATGTTTATATACACCCATCCACACATATACACCATCCTGGTCAACAATGGCATATTGCAGTGACCAGAATTCCACATGTGGTGGTGTTCTAGAGGACTGTAAAGGTGTTAGATTTTAAGCTACACTTATGTGTTGACATTTCCAGGGTGCCCCTAAAAAAAGAAACAAAAGAAATAAAAATAAAAGAAAGAATATATAGCTTTCCATTTAAAAAAAGAAAAAAAGTATTTAATTTAAAGAAAACAGAAAAAAATCAAAGAAAAGATGAGACAAATAGAAAATACAAAATAAGATAGTTGAAATAAACCTGAATAGTAATCTCAGTTACATATTATCAGATACATACTAATCAAAATTGGGTTGCTATAGCTGTATTAATATTTTATAATAATAAATACATTGTTAATAAAATTTAAGGCAAAAAGTCCTGGCACTGATAGAGAGGGTTATTACTTATAACAGAAGTTTTAGTCACCAGCAAGAGATAAGGCCAGAGAAGTAGGCAGGCACCAGGCCTCAGAGGCCTCTAGTACGGTGCTCCTAAAACCTGAATATACATCAGAATCATTTGCAGTGTTTGTTTTAATACAGATTCCTGGGCCCCACCCCTGGAGATAGGGATTCAGGTCTGGGCTGAGGCCTAAGAACTTGGATATCAAACATGTGCCTACAGTGCTTGATACTGGTCACTCGGAGATCATATTTGGAGTAGCAAGGACCCCACATTTGGGGCAGTGAGAGCAAGTGTGGAGTCAAGAATAACTTGGGAAATTCACTAGTGACTATACCATTCACTGAGATGGTGAACCAAAGAGGGAAGGTGCTATGTTTCATTTTGAACAAGAGGAGTGTGAACTCCTGCATATCATATAGGTGGAGACATCTAATAGCTGGCTGCATATGGAAATCCAGAGCTCAGGTGAAGACATCTGGGCTTCCAAGAACATAATAACAGTGCCTGAAACTGTGGGAGTAGATGACTCACTCAGGAAGAAAGTGAAATGGGGAAAGTATAACACAAAAAAAAATCTAAGGAAAACCAATACTGAAGAATCAGGCAGAGGAAGAAGGGGAGGCTGAGAATGCCAAGGAAAACCAAAAGCATAATGGAAGACAAGGAAAAAAAGAGTTTGAAGAATATAATAGACTTCCAATTTAAGATGGCAAACCAAGTAATCATGTTTCTCTCCTCTTCCTCCAGACATTTCATTAAAATTTGAGCAGAGCAATGTGTTATAAGCACAGAAGTATAAGAAATAGGAATGGGGCCAAGAGAAAATAGTATATTCCTGGAAGATGAAAAGTGTGTGGAATGATTATGGCTGATATATTTATTCATTGAATTAATTTGTATTGAGGTGCTAAGGTGGGAATGTAGAGTTGAATACAACAAAAAAGACCCTTTCTCAAAGCTCTTCTAATGAGAATATAACAATTTTCTAATTTTGTATGTTATAGGGACTTCTCCCTATGTTTTTATTAAAATAAAAATTTAAGAATTTTTAAAATTTTGGAAACTTTTAAATTTAATATTTTATAATTGAAGGGGATTTTAACTATGTATAAACGTTGGGGGAAGAATCTAAAAAATGAAAAGAATATACATTTTGATAGATTTCATGTCTTGCTCTTAATTATGTAACTTGTACAATTCTTGCTAAAGTACAAATGCTATTTTTGATACACCATGAATTTACTTTCTTTTATTAAATTGACAGGCAAAGGGTCAACTTTTACTTTGTGATATTTTTGTATTTTTTTTCAGATTTAAGGTAGAGTATAAGATGATAAGCAAACAGGGAAAACATTGGAATCAAAGATGGTTTGAATATATTAATATCACTGGGGGAGCTTTAACTGATGCTCAGGCTTCAACCCTAGAAAATGTGAATTAATCAGCATGATTTGATGTCTATATTGAGTCAGGCATCAGTATTTTTTTAAAGTTATCTAATAATTCTAATTAGAGCCAGAGTTTAGAGCTAGTGGTTTAGAGATGGACTTACCTAAAAACAGATCAACTGACTGGGAGCTTTTCAAAACCACATGGGCCAAGATCCCAAAATAGAGCCATGGAATTAGAATCTCTGAGGGTAATTTTTGAACTATTTGCAGGTGATTGCTGATGCATAGTTAAACTCAAAAACCACAGTAATGAACTGAAATCCCTGTAAGCCTGAAGTTTTATATTCTTGGCTGCTTAAGGTTCGATTAGTTTACCTTTGTGAGCTATTTATTTACCTTCTAGATTTAGTATTAGTTTCTTTGCCTTGGAGATCTATTACTTCAATTTCTACCTTTCTCCCAATCTTATTTTTTGGTATACAGACACAGACACACAGAGATTTTTTTCCCTTTGTTTTACAGAATTAAATACCTTTTCAGGTACTTCAAATCCTTTTTGGAATAAGGTTGAATATAAACAGAGGGGGAAAAATTAGGAATATTTTGTTTCTGTATATAGAGCATGGTTTCTCAACCTCAGTTCTACAACATTTTCAGCTGGATAATTCTTTGTTGTGGGGGACAGTCCCATGCATTGTAGGATATTTAGTGGCATCTCTGGCCTCTCCCCACTAGATGCCAGTAGTGTGTTCCTAGTTGTAACGACCAAAAATATCACCAAACATTGTCAAACGTCCTTGGAAGGTGTGGGAGGAGCAGAGAGCAAAATGATCCCAGTTTACGGACCACACTGGTTTAGAAGACTGAGTGCCAATGTTTGGTTAGGAAAACAAAAAAGTCTGCAAATCATCAAATAATATAGTATTCGACATTATTAATCCACATATCTTGCTTCCTAATAGCAGCATCTCCCTTAATGTCTATAAAACGTTTATTTTTCTTCCACGGAAAATTTTGCTTATGTATTGAAACTACGCACTGAAGAATATTACCAAACAACTCTGAAACAGCCATTCTGATGTTTATGAACAGAAATATATAGATTTAAAGTACCCTACACTGGGTGTATTTTGTACTTGTATTTTATAACTGTATCTATGTCTTTGTAACATATATGTAACCAAGTAAGAGTTTTCTAAACAATGGTAGTTTTCTAAATACTAGGTGGCAAGGGATGATTTCACGGTTTCAAATCAGGAAAAGCAAAGAAATAAACCGTATCAATGATAGACCAAATGTAGCCTCTTGGTGGCAGTGTTTGGTTTTACAAAAATGATACCTTGGCTCCAGAAGATGCAGCACTTGATGCATTATGCTTTTCAAAATATGTAGTTTAAGTTCAGTGAAATAAACCATTTGAAGAGGATGCAGTTTCCACGGAAAGATTGTTGTACTGTCACTAACAGGCAGTGATAGCTGTATCCCCACAATTTGTTGTAGACTAGGTTAGCCCTAAAGTAAGGTTTGCAGGCTGGCGGCAGGGTGTAATTACCCAAACAAAAAGATACAGATACAGTAGGTCATCCCTGCTAATGACCACAACATTTTCTTGCCCAGTAATCTGTAACAAAAAGCCACATAAATGATCAGGCTGCACTTGAGTGCAGCACTAAAGAAAAATTTGGTGGCACAAAAATTATTCCAGCCAATTGAGTGGAAATGACACAGAATAATACAAAGTTATCTCTGCTAGGGAGATGTGTGTTTGGAATGTCACCAATGGACAGTGCGTGGAGAAGGCCACACTTCCTTACAGGCACGCTGCAATCTGTGTGAGTATGCTCACTTCCTTCAGAACATTTCTGCACTCTGCAATTGTTTGCAGCCTTCGCTTACATGCACATTTAAAGAAATATCTTCGAAGAATATTCTTGTCTCCAATCTTTATTTTGTCATGAGGATAGAATATCATCAGTAATCATCTGCTGTTTTGGCAATTTTCTTTCCCCAAAGATATTATGTAACCATTTTTTTTTCCTGATTCTTTCATTTTTGTATCTAACAGATAAATTCGAAAGACAAATTCCATATATTTCCTTAGTGACACAAAACATACACACACACAAAGATTCCATTTTAATGATGTGCTATTTTATAAAACATAAAAACTTTCCCCCTCATTTCCAATTTCAGCCTATTTTTTTGATGGCTAGGTTTATAATTTCTGATTTTTTAAAATGAAAACAGAGCAATAAGCATAGCCATAACTTTTATAATTAAATCCCAATATTTAAAGAAGACCTTGGTTTTTAGTAGATGGACT
This sequence comes from Avahi laniger, assembly GCA_963575035.1. Lineage (NCBI taxonomy): Eukaryota > Metazoa > Chordata > Mammalia > Primates > Indriidae > Avahi > Avahi laniger. The sequence goes on along the minus strand of CAUYSK010048498.1, from coordinate 7,087 downwards.
CCATATGTAAGGTAATTGCGTGATTCCAGCGGTGCTGACAGCATTGTTTTCTTTTGTTTTTTTAATATGTTTTATGCATTGCTTTTAGTGTTGTGACTCAACATTCATAAACTCCTCTGTATTCTTTGGGGACCAAAACTCTACACAGTAAGAGAGCTTGTTAAGGGTAGAATGTATTGCTTGAACTTTAAGAAAAGTCATTTCCAAAACTTATTTGGCACAAGAAATCCTCAAATGCTCTTTGAATATTTTTATTTCTTCTTAACATGTAGCAATTTTGTTGTTGTTGTTTAGTCGCAAGTAGCACTCCAGAAGTAATATACTTGTGAACTTTCCATGATTTGGAATAAGATTCCTTCTTCCAAAAGATCTCCCTTTCTCCAGAAAAATGATGAGATACAAATAAGACTAAAGTACAAAATCAACACTTTATGAATGTAGAATAACTGAACTAAAAGAAATTTTAGCTGCTATTCAGTTCAATACCTTAATTGAACATATGCTAAACTAAAATCTAGAGAAGTCTTCAGCATAGCCACAATTACATTAGTTGCTGGTGATAATTAAAATTTTCTTTGTATTCCATTTACACAGTATTACCACTGCTCATTCCGGATGACAGGAGAAGGTTGGCTTCTTTGCTGTGGAGAATATCAAGATGTCCTTGTAATTGATGCCAAAACTTTGGCTGTTGTTCACACTTTTACATCATCTCAGTCTCCTGATTGGGTCACCTGCATGTGCATTGTTCACTCCATGAGAATTCAAGGTAATAATTGGGTATTGTGTAACACGAAGAGATTGCACACAAAAATAGCCTCCTTTGAATTATTTGTCAAGTTATTGAGCAAGAGTTTATAAAGAATGCTTCCTTATGTTTACCTATTAGTGGGGACAGCTCTGTAAGCCAGATCAAGAAAAACTGAGAACACCCACACTGGTGGTTCAAGTCATTGGAAAGTCAGCAAGAGGTTATGATAAAGTGGAAAGAAGTGAATCTGTGTTTCTATGACCCAGTTCTTCTTGGTACATTTTAAGAATTACAAGCTGGGTTTTTTTTTTTTTTTTTGTGAATTGGCAGGACTTTTGCCCTGAAATTTTGCCCTGCTATATCTTCTGGCTGTAGTATTGAGGAGAATTTAGTTTCTATAATGAGTAAATACACAGGAAAGTGAAAGCGGGCTCCTTACTCATTTCTGAAATGGGAAGATGTAATGTTACCAACATGATGATTTACAATATGTTTCTGCTTGTTGTGGTGGTCTTCTTATACAGAGGAATCACTTTGAAATTTTAAAACAAATTTGGAACATGATGTAAAACATTTATTAAAAAAAATCCAAAGCTGAATATTTCCCAACCATAAAGCCCTGACTACGAATGATTTTTACAACAACCAGTTATCGCAATGGTGAGCTTATGTGACTTTTGTTGTTTTTTTGCAGAAGATTCTCTCTTGGTGGTATCAGTAGCTGGTGAGCTCAAAGTATGGGATCTCTCCTCATCTATCAACAGCATCCAGGTTTGCTTGGAGACTCTACTGTTTTTTCTCTATTTTTAAGCATATTTATTGAAATTTTAAAATGATAAGGATATTACACACTCATTGTTAAAAGTTCAAATAGTGTAGAAGTGCATAAATTTTACCTCCATATACTTTCCCCATCCATCTTTCCAGGAGTGAGCATTGGTATAGTTGGATTGTAGCCTTCAATCATTCCTCTATGCATATACGAATGTTTTTATCTATAGACATACACGTACACTTCGATTACATTTTAATTTTAAAAAATCATAGCAGAATATCTCTCTGTCGCTCACAGCAGAAGATCCCCTTTCTTCTGGGTATGTGTGAGGGGTTGTAGGGAGATGACTATGAACAACTCGGGGTCACATCCCCTGGGAATTTGGTATATTCACTTGCTCACTGGCATCAGACTGCAAGTTGTGGTGATAGAAAAAAGAACAGCCACAGTATTTGTGTTGATGACAAAGTTATTAGGTTCCCCAGGGAGCTCTGGGGTCTCTTTAGGAATTTCTTGGTTGAGGAAGCCTAGGAATTGGGTTGCCATGCTGAGCTCAAGAAATACACACCAGCATGATCAGAAAATTATTGAGAACATAGTATTCTGTGTGTTCTGTGTTGGCTACTATTCTATCTTTTCAAAACACTTTGTTCATTTTTTTTTAGCAATTAAGATATGCAGGGGTTTTTTAGTCATCATTTTACATTTTTTGTTTAATCTTTCTGCCATGTCTGAAAGTGACTTATTCTTATTTTTATATTCTCAACATACAGCAAAGCTCCCCACAGAATGTTTGTTGAATGATTATATGTAATGAGTCCTTGAATCCAAGTGGAGTTTCTTCTCACAGATTCCATTGCAAAGTAACTTCTTTGTTCAAAACACTCAACAGGAAACTTGGGTACTTTGCATTTTTGAATCATGTGCTCTAGTTTAGGTGTATGGGGAGCGGGTCTTCTTGTGGTTGTATATAAATTACCTAGAACTGGCACTAAAATATTTTCTTTCCTTTTGAAGGAAAAGCAAGATGTCTATGAAAAAGAATCCAAGTTTCTCGAGTCCTTGAACTGCCAAACAATACGATTTTGCACATATACTGAGAGACTTCTATTGGTGGTCTTTTCTAAATGTTGGAAGGTATTATAAAATAACATTATAAACACCAGTGATGTAAAAATGTAATTTGCTTTTTTCTTGCTCAGGGAAAGAATAATAAGAATATGATTTTAATAAGATATGAACTCTCTGTAATCATATTACCAGAGCGTGCAAGGAGGTGTCTTTTATGACTGACCTGTCAATTTTTAACTCCTTACGTTCAGCAGTTTTGCATCCCAAGATATCGTATGTGTAGTAGTATATTCTAATTTTATTAATAAAAAACCATAATAATAATAAACATTTATCTCCAAATAACTTTAAAAAGTTGGTGCCTGTAGAACTAAATAAAAAACTAATACTTTATGTCTACCTAGATTGATCTTATTTTTAGATGTTTTTCTGCTTTGTCACTGCATTTGTTTCTAGGTGGTATACATTCTTTTCTTATAAATATATTTACCGCCGTCTCCTGGGAGAACAAAAAGCTAAGTTGCCATCATTTGATATTGTAGCATCCTTTTCTTCTTTAGTGTTTCATATAACTGACTCAGTTAACAAAACCATATGGTCTTACTTTATGGTGATAACATATTTTTGAACAAAGACTTAAAGTATATGGTCTGACAAAAGATTTCTGCTGTGTAATTTTTTGTCTACAATAAAGTTTCAAGTGTTAAACATGGACTAACCATATGGAAAGAATAAAATTATTTAGAAATTTTGAGATGTTTGGTTTCTATGTTTAACGGGCACATTCTGGAATGATACAACCAGATAAACTTTATCCACTGAACCTACCCTGGGATAAATGTGAGAAAATCAGTGCTAGTAAGATATCATCTCGATGTATGAGTGCAGTATGGTCTGTTATTAGCACTTAGTTGTTGTTACATTATTACTATCATCCAGACAGTCTTGATAAACATAATTTACCTTTTATTTCATTTGGAGATTTGACTGTAAGCATTTGTTAATGTGCATCGAATTTGTGTTTTAGGTTTATGATTATTGTGATTTTTCCCTTCTGCTGACCGAAGTTAGTAGAAATGGGCAGTTCTTTGCCGGTGGAGAGGTGATCGCTGCTCACAGAATCCTCATCTGGACAGAAGATGGTCACAGTTATATCTATCAGCTGCTGAACAGGTGGGCTCAGATGGGAGCGGCATACAAAACATTCAGGTAGAAAATGAACTTTGGGGGTTTATTATGGAAAAATCCCTGCATGCTGCCCATGATCAAAAACCAGAACAAAACAACTTTGGCACTAGAAGATTTACTCTGGGCTTGGTGGGCTTCAGCCTTTGTACAAAACAGCAGGGGATGAAGGAATGAGATTAGCCATGTATAACTTGTACAGCTGGTGCTGGGTTTTCAAAAAGTCACTTGTAATTATTAACCCAACAATTTCTAACTAGAGTTTAGAAACTTGAATGGTACCATCCGGCTTTTGAAAGTGGGAGGGGGGAAAAAACGAATAAAGAACTCTGAAGTTCTAAACTTTGCTTTTTATTTTTGCCACGCAGTGGGCTTTCAAAAAGCATATACCCTGCTGATGGAAGAGTGCTTAAAGAGACCATTTATCCTCATTTACTGTGCTCTACTTCTGTGCAGGAAAATAAGGTAATGCAAGAAAGGAGTGACTGCCTCAAAGCTGTTTCACTCAGTTTCTTAGATAAGTGAGTGCTGCTTTGTCTATCACAGAGTCAGGCTTGAAAAAATTGAATCGAAGCATCGCATTGGGTTGTTAATGAGAAAATCAAGTTTAATTGTTAGCAGCGCCTGAAAAGAATCCTTTGTCTTTAAAATGCATTATTTTTAAGTCTGTACTTTAAGTTTGTAACTAAACAATACATATCTATTGTAGGGAAGTTATACACATTGAAAAAAACAAAGGAGGAGTTAAAATCCCTCATTTCAGCACAGTCAATATTCACTGTGAATATCTTTTGCTTTGTCTTATGTATTTACTAATTTTAATTGGAAAATTTTCATATATTTGGAAAAGTTGCCAGAACTGTTCAATGATCACTTATATACACTTTACCTAGATTCACCCATTGTTAAGATTTTGCCGCATTTATTTTCTCTCTCTCTGTGCATATATATACACATACATATAAACATATGCATACATAATGCACATTTTTCACTGACCCTTTTGATAGATGGTTTGACAAAACATTAACATTTTGATGTATCTACTCCAATTGTTAAACTTTATGAAATGGTTTATATCCTGATTTTTTTTTTATTTAATCATATATTGAGACCATTTTCATAAGAAATTTATAAATAAATTTTCTTGTTAAGACGAATATAATTATTCCTGGCAGAGATTTGAATATATAATTGTGAGCTTGTTACTTGACTGAATTATGTTTTTGACACTCTAAGGAAGCCTGAAAATTTAAGTAGTTATTTTATTTTAGTAGTTACCCAAAGTGGTTTTCTTTAAACCTTTGGACTTAGTCATCAGTTAATTATCAAAAAATGTATTTCATGGAGACTATAAGAGTTTTGAATTATTGATGTGTCAAACAAGGAAGCATGCTACTTTGTACAGAATGATAGTTTGCTTAATTAGAGAGAATAGCTGATGGAAATCTGATAGTTCAGTGATTGTCGCTTTAACATATCTGCGAGGTTTTTATTGCAAAAACTTGATTAAGAAGCTGTCAGCCAAAAATTAGAAGCCCAAATGCCACTGGGGCATTGGCAAACTTTAGAATTACGGCATGTGTGAAGAGTTGTTTCTAAAATTATCTGTGGGCTACAGCAGGACCTTGTTTTGCTGTTGATCACAAAAGCAATATTGCGGCTTACTCAGAAAGGCATATTTAGTTATTTTTTAAAAGATGTGCTCTTTCCTCCTGTTAGCTTCAGAATGCATTTTTAAAAAACACAGTTTGCCCTTAAAGCCAAATATTAATATAATATAAATCTTTCCCTAAAGGAGTAACTAGGAGCTTCTAGTTACTGCAAATACCAATGCTATACATAACCACGAGGACAAAGCATAACAATTTAAAAAAATAACCTAAAAAGTACTAATCTTATGGGAAGTTTCCTTGCTTTGTTTCTCAAAATATGAAGACGTAAATTTATATGTCTTCTTCTAATAATTCTTGTTTAGACCACCACAGTTGTTTCTGTATAGTAGAAGTAGGAAGTGCCTAGAAACCAATGAAATGTGATTAGACTAATTTGAAACTGGAAAAAAAAAAAAGCTACTCTATCCATCCTTAGACTCTTACTTACCCTTTATCCAAGGAATAAAATAAAGTCAGACATTTTTCCCATTTTTCAAACATCACCAGCATTCACCAAATGTAAGAGTTCTTAGTCTCTCTTGCAGTTAGGAGATAATGAAGACATTGTGGTAGGGTGTGGGGATGAATTTGATAAATACAGTGTGCTGTGGAGAGGGCACCCTATAAACATGTAGTATTGGCTTGACTCATTTTTTGGAGTGATACCATAGAATTTATTCTCAAGGTTTAACAGGAACATGTTCTCAGAGTTACCATTTGTAATACCTGTGAACATATCTGCTGATGGAGTTGTAAGAATAAGAATGGGGACTCACCTTTCTTCCCCGTAGCTATCTGAGGATCTCCCTGGCCTCAAATCACAGCTGGTAATTGCTGAGGCCTGTGGCAGGGCTTCTGGCTGTTGAGATGACGAGCTGGTCTTCCCAGAGCTCCCGCTGAGGAGTAAGGCTGCCATGCTGAGGTGGGAGTAGCCGGGAGAGAAAGTCTGTGGGTTGTAAATAAGGAATTTGGGTGCATGATGTAAGAGTCATGACGATAATGATAGATAGATAGATAGATAGATAGATAACTTTTATTGAGTACTTATTATTGGCAAACACACACACCACCTCATTTACTTCAGTCGCCATCAAGACCTCATTTTGAAACTGATGTTCAGAGACGTCAACTCCCAGGCTTTGAACCCGGGGCGCTTAGCCCTAGAGTCTGGAAATGGGTTTTTAGAGTGAGTTAAGAATGGTTACATTAATTGAATAGGGACTAAATACCAGGCACCATTTTAAGCACCTTTACCTACTCATTAATCTATCTGCACCTCCATGCAGCGGTGAGGTAAATCGCCTAAATTAAGTAACTTGCTCTTTTTTTTTTTTTTTTTTTTTTGAGACAGAGTCTCACTCTCTTGCCTGGGGCGAGTGCCGTGACATCAGCCTAGCTCACAGCAACCTCAAACTCCTGGGCTCAAGCAATCCTGCTGTCTCAGCCTCCCAAGTAGCTGGGACTACAAGCATGAGCCACCATGCCCGGCTAATTTTTTCTATATATATTTTTAGCTGTCCAATTAATTTCTTTCTATTTTTGGTAGAGACGGGGTCTCACTCTTGCTCAGGCTGGTCTTGAACTCCTGAGCTCAGAACGATCCGCCCACCTCGGCCTCCCAGAGTGCTAGGATTACAGGCGTGAGCCACC